>MDKI01173380.1:0-64601 GCA_005239505.1 Nicotiana paniculata | reverse complement strand
ATGTAAGAAATTAAGAATTTCAGTAATTTTACCACCAACTTTGTGACGAATGTCTCCTTCAGGAAGAAATGCCATTAACATCTGAATATTTTATAATCTAAGCGGAAACCACATAGTCAATACATCCTTCAGGGAAAGATATATGAGTTGTTATTTCCTTCGGGGAACTCAATAACTAACCATAATATATTAATGTGGTGCAAAAGAAAGCATTCTACAAGAATGCATTTGCCTTAGAATGATACTTAATAAAATTTTCAAGATGCTTTACGTACAACAGGTACGTGCGGCAATAATTTTTATGCCACAAAATAATATTTATATCCTATGTTATTCTAGCTCTTCAGGAGGTGAGTAGAGGTATTTCTTCACTCACTCCAGGGAATGAAAATGTGCTTAAAAAATAACTTTGAATAACTCATTATTTTGTTTAAGCACAGAAAGACACACTTTCATAATATTTTCCTACTTCAGGAGGAAATTTCAATTGTGTTACTTCTTCAGGAGAAAATTTAACATACGAAATATTGAGTATATATTCTCTCAATCATATTACCTCTTCTGGAGGTGAATTGTAATATATTTACATCAAGAGAGCGTTTATATATTCACTTTAGGGAATGGATTAATATTTATCAAAAGTTCTTATCCTTCAGGGAATGGAACATAATTATCTGAACGTGCATTAACCACATCACATTGTGGTGCTTCAAACCTCTTTTAAGATATTTGCTACTTTAGGAGAAAATCGAGGCATGTACGTAGTATGGAGAATTTTTCTCTAACTTATCTTCAATTGTAACTATAACAAGCCTAAATTATAACTTCTGGTGGTCATAGGCATATACCACTTCTGGTGGTTAACAAAACCTAGTTACACTGAGATATACAAAGTATTGCCACTTTTGGTGGTCGTACTCTGTTAGAGTTCAAGTGAACCATAAAATTAAGTCATAACAAGACTTAGAAAATATGCCACTGCCGATGACTATATAATTTTGGAAAACTTCCATAATTAGCCATCAATAGAGATGAATATCATAGTCCCTTCTCGTAATATTTTTCTTCACGAACAAACTTATGGCATGAACTCATAAGTGAACCATTTGGGCTCCTTAGGACTAAAGAACAAAAATCATACTGTTAGTAGCAAGAAACAGGAATGTCTGTATGAAAGAAGTACTAACCTTTTGAATAGAATTCTTAATTATGGCGATTGGATCTGATTTATATCCATAGACTTTCGCTAACTCAACTCGACAAATAGTTAGACTTAAGCAATATATGAAAGTGCAAAAATTAATGTCACAAGTCCTTTGCTACAAACCTACTTCAAGATAGCAAAGCAGCAAGGGAAAATAATTTGTCGTTTATAAAGACAAAGTGATATAGTAAAACCTTTAAGCCAAACATGGAATCATTTCCATGCTTACTTTGCTAATATGGAAATAAAATGCTGACACCAAAGAAATATCAATGGTTCAACCCAATGTAAAAATGGTAGAAATCCATAAATACAATAGTTTGATCTTACTTACAGGGAGGACCGATGCCTTCGGACGAGGATAACTACATTTGTCAAAGTATGTGCTCAAGGCAGAGTCTCGTGCTGATAACGTGTTATAAAATAACGACTTTATAATAAAGAAATCGAATCGAAGTATAGAGAGAGAGATTGATGTCTTATTCAATTTTCAAACTGATGTACATAATGAACTGAAATCTCTTCTATTTATAGAAGAAAAGAAGTTGTTGTGTAAGCTGCTACTACAAGCTGCTGTGTAAGCTGCTACAGCAGATAACTACATCTTTCAAAGTATGTTCTCAAGGCAGAGTCTCGTGCTAATAACGTGTTATAAAATAGTGATTTTATAATAAAGAAATCGAAGGCAGGTATAGAGAGAGAGATTGATGTCTTATTCAATTTTCAAATTGATGTACATAATAAACTGAAATCTCCTCTATCTACTGCAAGCTGCTACTGCGTAAGCTGCTACTGCAAGTTGTTGTGTAAGCTGCTACTATACCAGATGTAGATAATCTTCTTTCGGGGGTAATGTTTATCCAGAACGGAGTACCAAAATGATAAGCTTCTTCAGGAGGCTTATTTCCAATTGAGTACTAAATAGATAAACACATTTACGGCAGTGTCCCATATGGATAAGAAGCTTTACAACGGAGTACTAAATGAACATCCATTATATAATATATATTTATAACACCTAATATACATCTATCTTTGAAAGGATGAAAACTATATACTCGAGATGTCATATCTATCTCACAAGAATGGGAAATATGTGTTTTGTCGTGTCGTTGCATATAATAAATCTTTGACTAGATAAAAAGTTAAAAAAAATAATATTTAACCCATAAATTAAATATTGTTGGACTAAACCGGCCAAATGATACTCTTAACAGCTTGTAAGAAAAATCATGGCAAATCAAGTAAATATTGGAGCACTCTTTCAAGAGGGAACGTCGCAAGTCAGGACACCATATTTCAGTGGACAACAGTTCTCTCACTGAAAAGTGCACATTGAAATTTATGCAAAGTCCTATGATGTCAAAGTATAGCGCGTTATCAAAAAAGGAAATTATCCACTACCAGCAACAACTCAACCACCTGCTGATCCTGAAGATATAGATGAATACATAGGTGAGCAAATGTCTGTTGTTCAAGTTAATGATAAGGCATAAAAATTTATTTTATAATGCCACTAATGGAGAAGAGTACGAGAAAATTTCAAGTTGTGATACCGCCAAGAAAATGTGGGACAAACTAGAAGTTACGTATGAAGGAACCAGCAGAGTGAACAAAACTCGGATAAATTTGTGAGTTCACGATTATGAACTCTTCCACATGAAAGAAGGAGAATAGATTGAGGAGATGTTTGCCAGATTCAGCAAAATCATTAGCGATCTGAAAGCCTTTGGTAAACCGTACTCAAGTGTTGATCAAGTTCAAAAATACCTGAGAAGTTTATCTACTACATGGCAGACAAAGGTAGTTGCACTCGATTCTCAAGATCTATACAAACTTTGATATGATGAACTACGAGGAGACTTATAGTGTTGAGAAAACCCATCTCAGGATAAATTGCCAGGAAGAAAAGAAAAAAATAGTTGCTTTCAAAACTACAACTGAAGATCCTGAAAATGATGCTGATGATGATCCAGAAGCTCATGAAGAAGAAGTTGCCCTAGTGTCAAGAAACATGAATGAATTGATGAGAAAATATAGAAACACAAAAAAGGGAAGGATGTTATCTAGACGAACCAGGAAATACAATGAACAAGACAAAAATGATGGAAAATACTTTGAGTATGGAAGGTATGTCCACGTTCAAGAAAAACACCCAAATCTTAAGAGGAACGTCTCTAGAGGGTTCAACAAAAAAAAATCTTTCGGAAGCTGGAGTGATGAAGATAGTTCAAAACATGATGAAATAGTAAATCTATGTTCCATGACGATTTTGGAAAATGATATGAAAAAATACTCTGATGATGGACTAATGAAGATACATCAGACGGCGACTGTAAAGAAGACACTGAAAATTTCTTCATGACACGAGGTGAAACAAGTGAAGTAAGAATCTCATAACTGTGAAATATGTAACGAATTGCGGGATATTCTTGATCTTACCCTAAAAGAGTCTCAAAAAATGCTAAATAAATAAAAAAGACTCAGTATGGGAAAGAAGAACTGGGAGTTCAAACTTGAAGTATGTGAATATCTGAAGGGATATACTTCAAGATGAGGTTCAGGAATTGCAAATGCAACTTAATGGCATGTGCAAGTCCACCGGTCACAGTTTTGTCAAGTCCAACCAAGGGACTTACATGTAAATTGGAAAAGGACATGTTAGCATAGAGTCCAGAAGCACTAACACCAGCGGAAGATCAAAGACTAGATCAACCCCTATGTGTCATTACTGTAATAGGGATGGACACAAATATTTCTTTTGTAGATTTCGTAAATCAAATGTCTCAAGATGGATTTGGAAACCAAAAAATAGCACTAATACTGGTAGAACTAACCAATAAGGAACCACGAAAGCTTGGGTACCTAAAAGAAGGTAATAATCATTCTTTGCAGGACAACTACAGGAAAAGTAAAAAAAATGGTATCTCGGCAGTGCGTGTTCCAGTCACATGACGGGCGAAAAAAATCTCTACAAGGAAGTAACGAAAATCAATGTAGGAAACGTTAAGTTTGGTGATGATTCAAAAGGTAAAACTATCGGTACCGGAACTGTTCCGTTTAATAACAACTGTGAAATCACGAAATTATATCTTGCTGATAGACTAAATTATAATCTGCTAAGCATCAGCCAACTACGTGATTCTGGATATGAAGTGAAATTCAAGAAAAGTGGTTGCACTATTGAATATGAATTAGGTAAGATCATTCTTCCAGGAAAGAGGTTGGAATTGTCTACCTTTTAGATTGCATTGATTATTTAGAAAGTCATATCTGTCTTGCATCCATTACTGATGATCCCTGGCTTTGGCACAAAAAAACATGGTCATGCCAGCATGTATTTGATTAAAAAACTCTCCAAATATGATTTGGTCATTGGTCTTCCTAACCTAAACAACTCTAGAAATCATGTATGTGATGCATGTTAGCTTGGTAAGCAAACTACAAACTCTTTCAAACCCAAGGATATTGTTTCCACTAGCAAGCCACTTCAACTACTGCATATGGACTTCTTTGGATCAACTATAATTGCTGGTATAGGAGGAAAAATGTATGCTTTTGTTATTGCGGATGACTACTCGCCTTTTACATGGGTAATATTTCTGGCTCACAAAGATGAACTAAAGAACTTTGAATTTTCTACAAAAAGATAGAACGAGAAAAACGGTACTTTATCTCAACTATTCAGAGTGATCACGGAGGAGGATTTGAAAGCAGAGCATTTGAGAAATTTGCAATGATCAAGGATACACTCATAGTTTTTCGACACTAAGGTCACCACAGCAGAATGAGTGGTTGAACGTAAAAACAAAACTTTGCAGGATACAACAAGAACCATAATACTAGAACATTCCCTAACAAATCACTTCTGGACAGAAGCAGTCAGTACAACATGTCACATTCTCAACAGGTGCTTACTCTGACCTATTTTAAAGAAGACTCCATATGAACTATGGAAAGGTAAGAAACCCAACATTGGATACTTCCATCCATTTGGAAGCACATGCTTTGTCCACAATAATGATACAGATAATCTTGGTAAGTTTTACCCAAAAAGTGATGAAGGTGTATTTCTCAGTTACTCGAATAATAGTAGATATTTTAGAATCTATAATAATCGTACTTTATGTGTAGAAAAATCAGTTCGTGTTATTTTTTATGATAATAACTCTATGGCGGAGAAGGAGATCTTGCAGGTGATAAAGAGATCAGTCAAAATCAACTAAAGATCAGTGAACAAATGATTTCAAAAGAATTCGTGACAATGCAACTGAAATCCCACAGTTAACTAATGAAGATATCAGTGAGCATGATCAACCTCAGAAGGATTCGCCTACTCAACGTACTGAAGTAGTACCAAACGAATGGAGAAGCGAGCCAGGATATCCTCAGAAGATTATCATTAGAAATCCAACTAATGGAATAAAAACAAGAGGAGATCTAAAGAAAATGGCTAACATTGCACTTATATCCCAAATAAAGCCAAAGAAAGTTGATGAAGATCTAAAAGACTCAAGTTGGGTACAGGCTATGCAAGAAGAACTTGATCAGTTTGACAAAAATCAAGTTTGGACATTGGTGCCCAAACCAGCAAATGCATCAATCATAGAAACAAAGTGGGTATTCAGAAAAAAACTTAATGGAGAAGGTAAAGTTATCCTGAACAAAGCAAGGCTAGACGCTTAGGGCTACTCTCAACAGGATGGAGTCGACTATGCTAAAACTCTTGCTCCGGTAGCACGATTAGAATCAGTTCGTATTTTACTAGCATATGTTTCTTTTAAATGTTTAAAATTATTTCAAATGGATGTTAAAAGTGCGTTTTTAAATGGATTCATTTATGAGGAGGTTTATGTTAAACAACCTCCTGTTTTTGAAAACTCATAGTTTCCTTATCATGTGTTTAAGTTGATTAAGGCTCTCTATGGGCTAGAAAAAACACCTAGAACTTGGTATGAAAGACTAAGCTCATTTTTGCTCAGCCATAGATTCTCAAGAGGTAAGATTGATACTACTCTCTTCATCAAAAGCTTATCTCGGGGAAATCCCAATATTCAAATCTATGTTGATGATATTATATTTGGAAGTGCTAACCCTTTTCTATGCAAGAAATTCACACATCTTAATGCTAAGTGAGTTTGAAATGAGCATGATGGGAGAATTGAATTTCTTCCTTGGACTTCAAATTCATCAATCAGATGAAGGAATCTTTATATGTCAGACATAGTACACGAAGGAGCTGATACAAAAATTTGGAATGAGCATGCCAAGGCCCTTGCGACTCCCATGAGTCAAGCTACATCTATTGACAAAGATGAGAAAGAAAAAGTAGTGGATGAATCAAAATATCGTAGAATGGTTGGATCTCTATTTTATTTACCTGTTAGTCATCTTGACATAATGTGTAGTGTGTGTAGATGTGCCAGGTTCCAAGTAGCTCCCAAGGAGTCACATTTAAAAGTTGTGAAACAAATTATTAGATATTTTATTGGAACCATATCACATGGATTATGGTAACCACGTCTTAATAATTTTAAGCTTGAAGGTTTTTCAGACGCATATCTTATAGGAGATAAAGATGACACGAAAAGCACAAGTGGAACTTGTCAACTACTTGGAGAATCGCCAATTTCCTAGAACGGTAAGAAATAGGGATCAATTGCATAATCTACAACTGAAGCTAAAATACATTGCCATTGGACAATGTTGTGCTCAACTACTTTGGATGGCTCATCAACTAAGTGACTATGATTTTTCTTTTAAGCATGTTAAAATTTCTGTGGTAACTCCAGTGTCATCTGTCTTTCAAAAAATCCAGTGCATCATTCTAGAGCAAAGTCACATAGATATCATGAATCATTTCATTAGAGACCATGTTCTTAAGGGTGACATTGAATTACCGTTTGTTAGCATTGAAAATCAATTAGCTGATATTTTTACTAAGCCTATATTAGAGGACATGTTTCAAACCCTTAGGGATTCACTTGGCATTATTAATTTTTCCAAATTACGGCATTAAAATTTTGGTACTTTTCAAAGATTGTGTGTTTTAATAATTTTGGTAAAAAATATTTCGTACCGTGTACTTCATTATTACTGCCTGAAGCATTAGTTAAGCGCCTCCATTTTTTGCAATTCTTTCCTCCTTTTTGGTTTATTTAGATGAAAAATGAATCAATCAGTCGTGTCTGTTGCCTTTCTCTGGCCCATCAGTCACGTCGATTCAATCTCGCCTCTTCATTCCTCCATCCATCTCTATAATTCTGCCTCTTCTTTGAATATTCTCTATACAAACTTCACTCAAACTCTTTAATGACTAAAGCTTCTAAAAATCCCTCTGCTTCCACTCGCAAAAGACCCCGGTCCAAAGGGAAACCCCCTTCTCAACCGTAAAAACCAGTCACTATTAGCTCTGACCACTCTGAGACTTTCTCTTCTTCTTAAGAAAACCTCTCTGATGATGCTCGAACAAAAAAGGCACTACGAAAGCGACCTAGGAAGAAGGAGTAGAGGCGTTCACTCCAAAGAAGGGGAAAATAGACCTGAACAACACGTTAGAATCAGAATTGAACTATTGGAACTCTCCCAATAGGGATAAGTTTGCCTCCTTCAAAGGAAAATCAATTGCTCATGAAATAATCATCAATTTAGAAGATATGGAAGCCCTAAACTGCAAGGTAAAATATTTCTTCACTTTTCAAGGATGGGAAAATTTCTATGCCCTAACCTTTACAAAAGTCTGAAGATATGGTTGGTAAGTTCTATGCAAATCTTGTTCACAGAAATCTGATAAAATTGAGTCACTCATGCTAGGTCAGCGTATCATTCTAGACTATTCTACTTTTGATTCTTTGTTTAAGTGTAAAATTTCTGGTTACTCTGCTCTATTTAAAAACTCCTAGCATGATGATTTTGAAGTGTCATTTGAACAAGAAAAATAATGTCTTGCTGATTCCCTGTCTGATCCTTTTCCAAATCAATTAGGACCTAGTGACATCAATTTTGAAACTCGTAATCTTGCCCACGTTATTTCCACCACCATTCATACCAGAACAGGTTCCTACACCACACAATCTCAAAGGGATACCTTTTTTGTCTACTGTCTTCTCACAAAGCACAAAGTGAAACTTTCCTCCTTGGTAATAAATTTCATGATTGAATGTGCTGAAGATCCTTCGAGTATAACCTGTGGGATGGTTATCACTCACCTTCTCAAGGCCTACAATACCCCCCCTCAAACTATCCTTATGTATCTGTTTCCAAGTGTTATAACAATAGGGCGTTAATGTGAAATGTTGATGTGGATGGTACTTGGATAAAGAAGCAGGAAATTGAAGCCAAAGTGCTTCCCTCCAGTTCTAAGGTAAAGTTTGATACTTCTCAGACTTCTTCAACAATCTGGAGTTGCTTGAAAAGATAGTTGCACTTATGACAAGCTGAATACCATCAATGAGCTTCTCTTGGCCACCCAGATCTCAGTTAGAGACGCAGTTGCAAAAGGGAATATGATCTGATGTACCACCGAAAAAGCGGTGAAATATTTCAAGGAGGTTCATGATCTTGTTGATAGAATCTCAGACACAATGAATGTAAGCTTTGATCGCCTCAAAGAAGCTATCTGCAACATCCTTGCCTATTTCCCCCGTCGATGATCTGTGTTGGCTTTTTAGACAATTTCCTTTGGTCTCTTTGGATAGTTTTTTTTTTGGCTTGCATGTTTTGTTGGTTTCTTTGGATAGTTTTTTTTTGGGCTTGCACATTTTTTTGGATGACGTAATTAAGCATACTATCTGCTAATCTTATCTGATAGTAGTTAAACTTGCTTAGCCCTCTTTTTGATTGATGCCAAAGGGGGAAAATAGAGTATCACTAACTTGCAGGGTGAGGTTCAGTTGACTGACTGAACAAAAGTCAACTATTGGGCATCTGAATAAGGGGCAGTCGACTAAAAGTACCTGACAACAAGTTAAGGGGGAGCCGACTAAAGCCACGAAATAGGATTCAATAAAAAAAGAAGTAAAATGAATTAAGTTTTTTTTGTCATTATCAAAAAGGGGGAGACTGTTATATATATGTTTTAATAATAGACAATAAATTAATTCTAATTACAAGAAATCAATCCAAAGAAGGAATTCACAAGAATTGAAAAGATTCTAGTAGAAGACCTGAAAGAAAAAATCAAGGAGTCAAACGTGCGAGTCAAGATCCAGAAGCAAGAAGCAAGAATCAAGGAGTAAATATGTTGTGATTGCGAGCTTCATGGAAAACAAATATTTGATTCAGCCATTTACGGAAGGCATCAATCAATTGGTATAGAAGATCAATCAATCAGTATATAAGATCTACACAGAATATTCAATCACGCATCATAGAGAATATTCAATCTCAATTTCTTGTAAAGAAAAGAAAATCAAGGAAGCAACAAAAAGAAGTTCCATTCTATTCTTGGAAGAAAATCATCTTGATTGATTCTGAGAATCAACTCCCTTGAGTTGCTTTTCACCCATAGAACTATCACGCTGTGAAGATTGGAGACCAACTGTCATATATATACACATACACACACACACACACTACAGAAGATGCAAAGGAAGGACATACTTTGATCGAACTAATATCAATCTCTTTTTTCTACTTCAAACAAGCATTGTAGTCTTCTATAGATTTACTGTGTACCCAGGGGAGAAGAAAGAGAAAAAAATCATCGGTGAGGCATTGTATCGAGAAGAAAGGAAAGAACAAAGTGACAGAGTTATTGGCGTATAAAAACACCAACCCATTTGTACTAAGAAACTTCATACTTGAAAGAGAACACCCATGCAACCCAAGGGGACTGGACGTAGGATGTATTCTGAATCCGAACCAGTATAAAACATCCTGTATTATTACTTTCTGCAGTTTATTTTCCTGTATTTAGTTTACATCTCATACAAAAGTCTAATCCACTAGAACGCAAGTTAGTCGACTACCTCATAAAAGCAAGGAAAAAAAATTACAATTCACCCCCCTCCCCACTTGCACTTTCATTAACATGGTGTGATATTGTCCACCTTGAGCCAAACTCACCTAGTTTTTTTCAAAAGACCTCACACTATTAAGAGATCCCTATACCTTATATGTAGATGCCCAATCTATTCAGCTATCAATGTGAGGTTTTGTTCTCACACCAAACAAGCTCCCACTCAGACTAATTTCCATGTGGCCCATCAGCACGATCCATGGTTTCCTCTTCGAAATAAGTTTTACATGGCCATTACCATGATCCAGGGGTCAATTTTTGAGATTCACTTTGTGTCACCTGTGTCATTCGAGTATTTATTGAGGGAAGTTCAGTTAATAGTTAGTTAGACAATTAGATTAGTATATGTAACTAAAGGAGTACATTTGTGGTTAGTTACATTAGGCAACAATATTATATTTATGTATATACAGATGTACAGTGTATAAAATACACAATTGAAGGAATACAAATATTTTTACAATTCCACAATATTTTCTCTGTTCCTCATCTCATTTCTCATTTCACAGATACTCCATTGTCGGGCTTTCAAGATCTTAACATGGTATCATAGCAATGAGACATGATCAACACTCAAATCGATTCTTATTTACTTTTCTCAAGCTAGGCGTTGTTGCAATTCCACAGAATTGTGAAGGGTTGTTCTACAATAGCTCATTGTGAATTTAGGGCTTGAATGTTTTCCTAATTCAACTAGGAGAGCAATGGCAATTGGAGATGAAATAAATGTGACGGCTGTTGAAATGTGTAACATAGCAATTGAACCTAAAATCGATCATACCCACCCACTTTTTGTGCATCCATCAAATACTTCTAGTTCAGTTCTGATTCCAGTCCAGCTCTAAGGGTTTGAGAATTACGGACTATGGTGGAGACTAATGCGTATAGCATTACAAGCCTAACACATGTTAAATTTTGTCAATGGGACATGTAGTTCAAGGATGAATATCATGAACACTAGGAGACTTGTAATTCGATAGTAATCTTATGGATCATGAGCGCAGTTGCACCACATTTTCTCATTGGAATAGTTTATACCTCTGATGCACATTTGGTTTGGGAAGATTTGCGAGAGCGATTCGACAAAGTCAATAGAGTATGTATTTTCCAGCTACATCGGGAAATTGCGATAATTTCTCAAGGTACAAACTCTGTTTCGCTATACTTCACAAAATTAAAGGAACTATGGGCAGAATATGATGCGGTGGTACCTTCCCCTAATTGTGGATGTGCTAAGTTCAAATATAATGTTGAGAACTTTTATGAACAACATGTGCTTCAATTTCTCAGTGGTATTAATGATTCCTTTAACTAAGCATGGCGTCAAATTCTCATGGACAAGTTGAGCCTACTCTAAATTAGGCATATGCCATGATTGTCGAGAGTGAAAGACAATTGACTCCAAATGGTTGGATAACTCGATTATAGAAGGAAATGACGTTACAACTTGATGGAGTTCCAAAGGATCCCGATAAAAACCTAAGAGGAATTTCAAAAAGCAATGTGAATATTGCAAGTTAAAGGTCACGGTAGAGAACATTGCTACCAACTTATTGGGTATCCAACATACTTCAAGGGCAGAAAGAAATAAGAGAGTGATAGAAGCTAATGCCACATCCATTGGTGGGACACATGATCACCACATAAATATGACTTCTAGTAAGAGTTTCACGAGGGGTCATTTTCAAGGAAACAATGATGTTGATAAAGGCCATGGTTTCAATCCAGGTGGTCACATGTCAAGATTTCCTAATGCTGGTCATAGTCAAGGCTCTACATCTCAGTTCATAGTCAGGGGGTGGTAAACAATGCTATGTTTGGTCAAGGAGCACTTGATATAGGAGGAGCAAATAATGTAGGGGTTGTGCCTATGTTTTCTCCTAGGAGCAATATAGTGAAATCTTAAAAATTCTCAACAAGGATAACAACAATGATATAGAAACCAAAGAAACATGTATTGTAACCTCTTTCCTTGTATTAGTAGAGTGAATGGATTGTAGATAGTGGTGTTACAAACCATATGGTTGCAGATAGAAGTATGTTATCTACTATTTCCAGGAAGGAGAATCAAAGGATGCTTTTAACTAATGAGAGTAGGATACCTATTACACATGTAGGGAATTCTAAACTGGTGCAGGGGGATATTCACAATCTGTAGTGTGTCTTAGGCTTCAAGTTCAATCTGTTGTCTGTGTCAAAGCTAACCAGAGAAATAAGTTGCATTATGGCTTTCTATCATGACTCATGTTTAATGCAGGACCTTCACACTGGCAAGGTAAAAGGGATTGGTATATTGGAAGGTGAATTATATTACTGGGATCCCAAGAGTGAAGAGAAAGTTTCAGTAGTTCATTTAGCAGCTTTGAATACAAAGGATGAAGAAGAACTTTGGCAGAGAAAACATTGCCATGTGCCTGGAAAAGTGTTGCATCAACTTTCCTTAGTACAATATAGCTTAAATAAAAATATTATGTCTTCTTCAATATAACCTTTAGCTAAACAAACAAGGGTTCCTTTCACTACAAGCCATAGCAGATCTAGTACATCTATTGATTTGGTACATGCAGATGTCTAGGGATCTTATAGGGTTCCAACATTTGATGGTCATATGTATTTTCTCACATTGGTGGACGAATTTAGTAGGATGAGTTGGTTGTTTCCTTTGCATTTGAAAAGTGATGTCAGCATAATTCTCAAGGAATATCTGTCACTTGTACATACTCAGTTCAATAAAATAGTGAATTTTTTTAGAAGTGATAATGGTATTGAGTTTTTTAACTCATAATGCAATGCTTTATTTCACAATGCAGGGTGAATCAAAGTCTTGTGTTAATACACCCCAACAAAATGGCGTGGTTGAGAGAAAATACAGGTAGATTTTTGAGGTCGCAAGGGCCCTCAAAATTTAGGTTGGAATACCTTTAAGAATTTGGGGACTGTGTGCTCTTAATTGCAACATACTTGATTAATAGGATACAATCCTCTGCTTTAGATGGAAATCACCTTTTGAAGTATTTTATGGAAAGGAAACCTCATCTGAAACACTTGAGAGTTATTGGTAGCCTTTGTTATGCTACTGTTATTGGTGCCAAAGGTGACAAGTTCAATCCTAGAGTTGAAATAGCAATACATATGAGGTATTCTAGCACACAAAAGGGTTATAAATTGTACAGTCTCACACATAAAACTTTCTTTGTTAGCAGAGATGTAGTCTTCAAGGAGAATGTTTTCCCTTTTATGTATTCCCATTCGGTTGTAGGTACCAAGGTGCCATCTCACTTCACTCTTGTTTCCTCTAATTGTCCTAGCCAGATTTCCTACACAGAACATCTTGAACAACCAGTTACTACAGAATTGTTGGTGAACACTGAATGCAACACTCCTATTGCCTCTCTGAATCACATAGCTTCTCCAAGCACACTGGAAGTCCCTCTCAGCATACTGCAGCCGGGACCCCATTTTTTCCTCTAACAGGTTTCCTCAGTAGCTTAGAAGATCACCTAGACACTTCAGACCACCTGGTTGGCTGAATGATTTTGTGCATGGGGACTTTGCCAAGTGCTCACACCACAACTTCTTTCTGGTATCCTTTCTCTGACTATATGTCTTAAACCTCTCTTTTGGCATCATATCTTGATTTAATCTGTAATTACTTAGTTATCAAAGTACCTGGGTCTTATGCTGAAGCTTTTCTTATTGAACATTGGGTGACTGCCATGAAACATGAGATTTAGACACTTATTGACAACAATACTTGGTCTCTAGTGGAATTACGTGCCGGGAAGAAGGATATTGGGTGAAAATGGGTGTACAAGGTGAAATATAGTGCCAATGGTGAGGTGGAGAGACACAAGACTAGATTAGTGGCTAAAGGGTATACACACCAAAACGACTTGGATTATCAGGAGAGCTTTTCTCTTGTGGTCAAGTTGGTAGCAAGTCAAAATGTCTTGTCCATGACTGCTATGTATGGTTGGCATATGCACCAAATGGACATTTTTAATGCTTTCTTACAAGGGACCTGGTTGAAGATGTGTACATGGTGCAACCTTCAGATTTTCCTAGCAAGAGGGAACAGTCCAAAATCTGCAAATTGCACAAGTCTTTGTCTGGATTGAAACAGGCTTCCCGGTAATGGAAACTAAAACTTTCTGATGCTTTGTTATGTTCTGCCTTCCATCAGAGTCGCCATGACTATTCCATTTTTACGAATAAGGTTGTTGACCATACTATGATCATCCTTGTCTACGTGGATGATCTTTTGATTACAAGTTCTTGTGCAAAGCTTATTTAGGAAGCTGAAGATCTGTTGAAACATCATTAAGATCAAGGACCTGGGGGAATTGAAGTATTTCCTTGGTCTTGAAATAGCTCGGAGCAAAGATGGTATCTCTGTATGCCAAAGGAAATTCACACTATATTAGATTTCACCACTTGGATTATGACAAAGGGATTGCTGCAGGAACATCAGAAACAGATGAGTGCAAGAAGATGCATCTGGTTATCAGAAGTTAGTTGGAAAACTTCTCTATCTCACAATGATTAGGCTTGATAGCCTAAGCAGTACAAAATCTATGTCAGTTTATGCATATGCAAAAAAATCAGATATCGGGAAGCATTAAGGGTAGTGATATCTAAAAAATGCTCTAGGGCTAGGAATATTGTTTTCTTCCGAAGTCTCCAATGAGTTAGCAGTTTACTGTGATGTTGATTAAGCCACCTGCCCTATGATAAGAAAAATCAGTCAATGGGTTTATTGTAAAACTTGTAGACTCCTTAATTTCTTGGAAGTCTAGGAAGCAGATCACCATATCCAAAAGCTCAACTAAAATTGAGTATAGGAGTGTGGGCATTACAATAGCAGAGATGTATGGCTTGTGGAATTTGGAGAGCTAAATCTGAAATCAAATCTACCAGTTAATTTGTTCCGTGATAGTAAGGATGCGCTTCAAATTGCAGCAAATCAAATTTATCATGAACGAATGAATCATATAAAAACCGACTGTCATTTTGTAAGAAAAAAAAATTCAGGAAAGATTGGTGGAAACAACACATGTAAGGTCAGAACTACAATTGGCAGACATTCTGACCAAGGGATTTGGTCGTACACAACATGAGTTCTTGTTATATGTGACGATACGACTTGTCGTTTTAATATTTGTAGCCCTATTCCCCCATTTACTGTTTTTTGTGCTTTACAATTGTTACATGTCTTACTGGGGTAGTTGGTTCGGTTCCGAAGAGGTTTCGAAATGAATTGAGACACTTAGTCTCAAGGTTGAAAGCTTAAATTGAAATGAATGACTGGATATTGACTTATGTGTAAACGACTCTAGAATGGAATTTTGATGGTTCCGTTAGCTGCGTTGGGTGATTTTGGACTTAGAAGGGTGTCCGGATTGTGATTTTGAGGTCTATAGTTGAATAAGGCTTGAAATGGCGAAAATTGGAAATTTAGAAGTTTGACCGAGAGTGGAATTTGTACTTAACAGGCTCTGATTGGGGTTCCGGGAGTAGGAATAGGTCTGTGGTGTCATTTGTGACTTGTATGAAAATTTTGAGGTCAACTAGATATGATTTGATAGGTTTTGGCATCGGTTGTAGAAGTTGGATTTCCTTAGTTCCATTAGGATTGAATTGGGGTGCGATTCATATTTTTGATGTGGTTTGATGAGATACGAAGGCTCAACTAAGTTCGTATCATGTTTTAGGACTTACTGGTATAATTGGTTGAGGTCCCGGGGGCCTCGGGTGGAGTTCAGATGATTAACAGATAAAATTGCAGTTTTGATATTTGCTGATGCTGGGAGTCTGCTGGTGTTATCGCACTTGCAGAGTTCTAGTCACATGTGCGAGCAGCGTTGCACATATGCGGCCATGACTGAGGAAGGCTGAGGTCGCAGGTGCGATGTATTTTCCGCATCTGCATGGTCATAGATACAGCTCGACTGGCACATAAGCGGAGTTGGCCAGTGGGGGATTTTGCGTAGGTCCGATGGAAATTCTGCGCCTGTGATTGCGTAGATGCGGAGGCAAGACTCCAGAAGTGAAGGGAGACTTGGGGCATGTCCACAGAAGTGTAGGATTTTCCGCAAAAGAGGAACCGTAGGTGCGATTAAGTGACCCGCATAAGCGTAAAGCTTTGCCAATGTTTTAAAAATGAGGCTTCCGAGAGTTTCAAAATTTTAAACATTTAAAGCTCGGGATTTGGCGATTCATGAGAGGATTTTGGGGGGATTTATTGAGGTAAGTCACTTATGGTCTAATTTATTCAGTAATTGAGTTTCCCCATTGATTTTTCTACCTAGATTGTGTGGTCTTAAGGTGTAATTTGGGGGTTTGAGGCTAAGGATTTGGAGAGTTTAAATTGGGTATTTGGGGGTCGATTGGGTGTTGGTTTTTTGTGAACTTTGTATGGCTGAACTAGTGGTTGAATGGGCTTCCGAATTTTGTGAACTTTATTGGATTCCGAGACATGGGCCCGGGGGCGATTATTTAGTTTGAATTTGATTCAAAACTTAGTATTTTCTTATAGAATTGGTTCCCTTTGCTCATATTGAATGTATAGAACTGTTTGTGGCTCGATTCGAGGCATTCAGAGGCCGTTTTGCGAAGCAAGGATGTATTGGAGTAGATATTTGCACGATTTGAGGTAAGTAACACTTCTAAACTTGGTCTTGAGAGTATAAAACCCCGAATTTCGTGTTATGTGATAGATGTTGAGGTGTCGCGCATGCTAAGTGATGGGCGTGTAGGTGTGCACCGTAGAAATTGTGATTTAGTCATTACCCTGGAGCTGCGTAGTCATTTTATCTGAACATTCCTACTCTAATTTAGAATAAAAATCATAAGTGATATGGGATCGAGCTCCACACTGCAACATATTTTTATTTCTTATGCTTGGATCTGACATGATTTCAAGTTCAACAGTTAAACTCAGTGCAAGTAAGATAGACCAATTCTGAATGATATGAGGAATATGACATCTCTATATATCTACATGCCAATGTATATGTTGTATGTAATACACCACACTGGAAGTATCATGTAATCAAACCCTCTGAATACTCAATCACTCAGTACTGTATGGCCATATATAAACTACGGCTATGACGTACTACGTAGACAGTTTGAGCATCTTGATTAGGAAGGCATGTTTGTGACGTAGTACGAGATATGGTTTTTAGAGGTGGCTCGTCACATAGTTTTGGTTGGTTCCCATTGATAGGGAGAGTATTAGGAGGTTCATGGATGTCCTCACATATAAGCTACGGTTTCTTATGACTCGGGAGAGAGTATCTGGTTCTACTTTCGACGGGGTGGTTGATATTGCTTGGAAGATAGAGATGGTCTGTAGTCAGGAGAGGGAGTCTAAGAGGCCTCGAGGTTCGGGTGGTTCAGTGGTGTTCCTTCTAGGGGTGATCCTACCACAGCTAGGGTCATCCTTATAGGCCCTCTCAGATGACTCGTCCAGCTACTCGTGGTGCATCATCTAGCCATTGTTCATACAGTGCCTGTTCGGGTGAGTCATCTCTCACTTCCCTTCCAGCTCAGAGTTCATCTCGTGCTACTTCACTTCAGGGTTCATCAGTATCAGGTGCTTCTAGCGGGTATTCTAGTTCTCGGGGTCCGCCTTAATACTTGCCGCCATTTTTTAGAGAGGGGTTGTTTTGAGTGTGGAGATTTGGGTCACATAAAGAGACATTGCCTCCGCCTTTTGGGAGGTCCATATCAGCAGAGAGGTCTGACTCCAACTTCAGTACCAACTACTTCAGCACCCGCCCAGCCAGCTCGATGTGGAGCTCAGGAAGCTAGGGGTTGCCCAAGAGGGGGAGGCCGATCAAGGGGCGGTCAGGCCTGATTTTGTGCTATCCCTGCCAGGCCAGATGTCGTTGCTTCAGACACAGTGATCACATGTATTGTCTCAATATGCCACAGTGATGCTTTTGTATTATTTGACCCTGGTTCCAATTATTCGTATGTATCATCGTATTTTTCTCTTTATCTGGATATGCCCCGTGAGTCCTTAGTTTCATATGGTCATGTATCTACGTCAGTAGGTGATACTATTATTGTGGACCGTATATATCGGTCATGCGTAGTGACTATTAGGGGATTGGAGACGATAATTGATCTCTTATTGCTTAGTATGGTTGATTTCCACGTGATCTTGGGTATGGATTGGTTTTCTCCATGTCATGATATTCTAGATTTCACGCTAAGATCGTGACGTTGGCGATGCCAGGTTTGACAAGGATCGAGTGGAAGGGTTCTCTAGATTATGTCCTCAGCATAGTCATTTATTATTTGAAGGCCTAACAGATGGTTGGGAAGGGTTATTTATCTTATTTGGCCTTTGTGAGGTATTTTTGTAGTGATACCCCTACTATTGATTTTTTTCTGGTGGTGTGAGACTTTCGGATTTGTTTCCTGTAGAAATGCTAGGCATGCCGCTCGATATTCATTTTGATATTTACTTGGTGCCGGGCACTCAGCCCATTTTTATTCCTCTATATTGTATGGCACCAGCTGAGTTGAAGGAATTGAAAGAGAAACTTCAGGAACTTCTTGATAAAGGAGTTTATTAGGCCTATTATGTCGCCTTAGGGTGCACCGGTTATGTATGTGAAGAAGAAGGATGGTACTATGCAGATGTGCATCGACTATAGGCAGTTGAACAAAGTTACAATCAAGAAAAAATATCATTTTCCGCGTATTGATGATCTATTTGACCATCTTCAAGGAGTGAGGGTGTTCTCTAAGATTGATTTGAGGTCTGGGTATCACCAGTTGAAGTTTCGGGACTCGGATATTCTAAAGACATCATTCAGGACTTGTTATGGTCATTATGAGTTCCTTGTGATGTCTTTTGGGATGACCAACGCCCCAAAAACATTCATGCATATGATGAATAGTGTGTTTCAGCCTTATCTCGAATCGTTTGTCATAGTATTCATTGATGATATCATTGTGTACTCTCGTAGCCAGGAGGAACATGCCCAACATTTGAGGATTGTGTTGCAGTAGTTGAGGGAGAAGAAGCTTTATGCGAAGTTCTCCAAGTGTGAGTTTTGGCTCAGTTTAGTGGCGTTCTTGGGGCACGTGGTGTCTAGTGGGGGGATTCAAGTGGATCCAAAGAAGATAGAGGTGATTCTGAGTTGGCCCAAGCCTTCCTCAGCTATGGAGATTCAGAGCTTTCTCGGTTTGGCCGGTTATTATCGTCGCTTCTTGGAGGACTTCTCGTCAATTGTATCGCCTTTGACCAAATTGACCCAAAAGGGTGCTACTTTTAGGTGGTCGAATGAGTGTGAAGAGAGCTTTAAGAAGCTTAAAACTACCTTGACCACAACTTAAGTTCTTGTTTTTCCTTCAGCTTCAGGCTCATATACAGTGTATTGTGATGCTTCTCAGATCGGTAATGGGTGTGTCTTGATGCAGGAGGGAAGAGTGGTTGCTTACTTCGTGTCAGTTGAATCCCCATGAGACGAAATACCATGTTCATGATTTGGAGTTGGCTGCCATCGTTCATGCATTGATGATTTGGAGACATTATCTCTATGGTGTTTCTTGTGAGGTATTTATGGATCATCGGAGTCTCTATCAATTGTTCAAACAAAAGGATCTAAATTTGACGCAGTGGAGATGGTTGGAGCTGCTAAAGGATTATGATATTAGCATTTTGCATCATCCCGGGAAGGCCAATGTGGCCAATGCCTTGAGTAGAAAAGCGGTGAGTATGGGTAGCCTTGCAATCATTACTGTTGGTGAGAGACTGTTTGCAGTTGATGTTCAGGCCTTGGCCAACCAGTTCGTGATATAGATGTTTTGGTGCCCAGTCGAGTTCTAACTTGTGTGATTTCTCGGTCTTCCTTATATGATCACATCAGAGAGCACCAGTATGATGATCCCGATTTGCTTGTCCATAAGGACACGGTTCAACACGGTGATTCCAATGATGTTACTATTGGGGATGATGGTGATAACAGCAAGGTCGGGAATCCAAACTAGAGTAAAAATTTGAGAAGTAAAGTGCAAAAAATAAAGGATATGAGAAAATGCAGGGAAAGAATCCTAAGAAATTCCAAGAACGCAAGTTCTATAGTCTTGATAAGATCCAAGCAACAACGTTTTGATTTATTGAAGAAATCAAATGCCTTTACTTAAGAACAAAACGAAAACAATAGATTCAGATCTTGACCGCTTTACGAGTAACTTGAGACAACAATTAATAACTTGTATTAATCGTCTTATAAGAATACCACAAAGGAATCAATGATATCACAATAAATAAGTTATCTTACTACCTTGAACTATGAACTAGTAAAGGTTGAAAGATAAATCTCAAAGCATAAGTAACAAAGGTTCAAAAGAACACTCTAAGTATAATATTATTAATCAATAATCAAGTACCACAATGAATGAAAAGAGCTCATATTTATAGGAGTACAAAGTACTTAAAACTAGGTTGGGTGGCTACCAAGGCAAACACTAACTTGAACGGCTAACCTAAATACTAGAAAACCTAATAAAAACTAATAAAAATAAGAGGGTGGGGGGTAAAATCCCTTTGGGAAGATTTGGGCCTTAAAACTACTAGTTTGGACCATTGTTTTGGACTCCAATTGGACTCCTTTTGAAACACCCCCTTTTCGACCTCTTTTAAGCTCATTTTAAGCTCTTCTAGGTTCCCTTTTGGTAGACTTCAAGGGCTAATGTTGGGACCCAATCTTCCTCCTCTTGGAATTCAATTTGGACCACAAATAATTGTAAAACTTGGACAATTAATCGCCTTTGATCTTGAGCTCTTTATCTACAATTAAAAGCTTCTTTATTTGCCATTGAAGTCCAACAACCTTGGTCTGCAAGTCTTTAGCTTGAGATCTTGTAAATGACCTTCTTGGAGCTTCCAAAACTTTATCCTTGTCCTTGATGGTATCATTCCCCTCTTATTAAAAATAATTCATCCTCGAATTTGTTCCTATATCAAAAAAAGACAAGCCAGCAACACTAAATGTAGCACTTACTTGAAATTCAGCAGGAAGGTCCAACTTGTAAGCATTGTCTCCAATCCTTTCAAGGACATGAAATGGGCCATCTCCTCTAGGATGCAACTTTGAATTCCTTTTGGAAGGAAATATCTCCTTTCTAAAGTGAACCCAAACTAAATCTCCAGGTTGAAAAGCAACTTATTTTCGACCCTTATTCTTCTTCAAGGCAGTTTGCTCATTTTTCTTCTCAATTGCAAGCCTTGTTTGCTCATGAATTTTTTTTAATCCTTTCAGCCTTTGTCCTACCATAAAGATTATAAATATCATTAGTATGTAATGGTAATAAATAAAGGGTAGTAAAGGGATTAAAACCATAAATAACCTCAAAAGGAGACATGCCTGTAGAATAATGGATTGTTCTATAGTAAGCAAATTCAACCATAGGTAAGTGTTCTTCCCAAGAAGTTAATTTACCTTTCAAAACAACACTCAATATGTTTCCCAAGGTTCTATTAACTACTTCAGTTTGTCCATTAGTTTGTGGGTGAAAAGAAGTAGAAAACAACAATTTAGTGCCAAACTTCCCCCAAAATACACGCCACAAGTGACTCAAAAACTTAACATCCCTATCACTAACAATAGTTCTAGGTATACCATGAAATTTCTAGGTATACCATGAAATTTCTAGGTATACCATGAAATATACAAAAAAATCTTTTAGAAAAAGATCAACAACATGTGAATCATCATTAGTCTTTAAACAAGGAATAAAACACGCCATTTTGGAGAACCTATCTACCACAACAAATATACTATCCTTACCATACCTTGTTCTAGGCAAGCTTAACACAAAATCCATAAAAATATCAATCCAAGGTGAAGTAAGAACAGGTAATGGCGGGTAAATACCATGAGGTAACACTTTAGATTTTGCTTGTTTACATTCCAAACATTGTGCACAGACTTTTTCAACATCTTTTCTCATGCCATGTCAAAAGAAATTTTCAGCAAGTATGTCCAACGTCTTTGGGACTCCAAAGTGACCCATAAGTTCTCCACAATGTGCTTCCCTTACAAATACTTCACGTAAAGAGAAATTAGGGATACACAACTTATTTTACTTAAAAAGATACCCATCTTGAAGATTAAACCTCTCAAAAGGACCCAACTTACAATCTGCAAAAATCTTGCCAAAATCAACATCATTAGCGTAAAGTCCCTTGATTTGATCAAAAACCATCATTTTAGAAGTCAGAGTAGAAACTAAGGCATACCTTCTTGAAAGTGCATCAACAACAACATTCTCTTTCCCTTGTTTGTAAGAAATTACTTAAGGAAAACTTTCAATAAATTCAACCCACTTAGCATGCCTCCTACTAAGCTTACCTTGACTCTTCAAGTACTTCAAGAAATCATGGTTAGTTTTAATGACTAACTCTCTCGGCCACAAGTAATGTTACCATGTGACTAAAGCCCTTACCAAAGCATATAGCTCTTTATCATAATTGGAATAGTTCAATGTGGCTCCACTCAACTTCTCACTTAAGTAGGCAATAGGTTTAGCATCTGCATCATAACATCACATATTCCTTTGCCAGAAGCATCACATTCAATTTCAAAGACTTAGAGAAATCAGGCAATTGTAATAAAGGAGCAGAATATAACTTTTCTTTCAACAAGTAAAAAGCATCATCTTGTTATTTTCCCCATGTAAAAAACTTATCATTTTTAATAACTTCATTTAAAGGAGAAGAAATGGTGCTAAAGTATCTCACAAACCTCCTATAAAAACTAGCAAGTCCATGAAAACTCCTAACTTCAGTTACACTCTTAGGTTTAGGCCATTCCTTTATTTCTTTGATTTTCTCTTCATCAACCTCAACTCCTTTAGACCTAACTACAAAACCCTAGAAAATTACACGATCCACATAAAAAGTACACTTTTTAAGATTAGCAAATAAAAGTTGTTTTCTAAGGACTTCAAAAACTTGTTTTTGGTGTTGTACATGCTCTTCTAAAGTGTTAGAAAAGATCAAGATATCATCAAAGTACACCACAACAAATTTCTCATGAAAATCCTTACAGATATGATTCACTAATCTCATGAAAGTGCTAGGTGCATTAGTCAAGCCAAAAGGCATAACTAACCACTCATAAAGCCCATATTTGTTCTTAAAAGCAGTTTTTCATTCATCTTCAAGATTCATTCAAATCTGATGGTAACCACTTTTTAGATTAATTTTAGAAAATATTTTGGATCCATGTAATTGATCCAACATGTCATCAAGACGAGGAATAGGATGTCGATACTTTACCGTTATCTTGTTGATTTCTCTACAATCCACGCACATCCTCCAAGTTCCATCATTTTTGTGTACCAATAGGATGAGAACATAGCAAGGGTTCATGGTCTCTCTCACAAAGCCTTTCTCAAGAAACTCCTCAACCTGCCTTTGAAGCTCTTTTGTCTCCTCTGGGTTACTCCTATAAGCAGGCCTATTGGGATTTGTGACCTAGGCACGAAATCAATTTGATGCTCAATGCCACGTAAAGGTGCAATCCTGTGAATATCTTCAGGAAAGACATCTTCAAAATCCTGCAAAAGAGAAGAAATACTACTTGGGAAAGAAGAATTTAGTAACTCAGAATTAATCAAAGCCTATTTGTAAATAAGTAGTATTATGGGCAACCCCTCTTTTCTTGCATTTAAACACTCTTTGGCTTTTATATAAAAACCCTCTTTTTTTCCTTTCCTTAGCCTCTTTCCCCTCACCAAGACTTTCAATTTTTTCACTCAAACCCCTTTTTATCTCTTCTCTCAAATTGCTTCCCTCTATCTCTTTCTCTCGACCATCTCTCTTTTTTTCTAACTCTTGGCCTCCTTTCTTTTCTTTTCCCTCAAGCTCACTTTTTATCCCTCCCCTTGGTTTTCCCTCTGTTTCCCTTAATCACTTCTGATCTTCAAACACTTGAGAAGGAGATAAAGTTGCAAGAGTAAATTTCCTGCCATTAAGCTCAAGAGAATATCTATTCTTCCTTCCATCATGAAAAACATTCCTATCATACTGCCAAGGACGGGCCAGTAAGATATGACAAGCTTGCATATGTATTAGGTCACAAAGAATATCCTCCTCGTATCTACCAACATAGAACGAAATCATGCATTGTTTGTTTATCTTTATTTCACCACTATCATTTAACCATTGGAGTATATAGGGAGTAGGGTGTTTCATGTATGCAAGTCCCAGTTTTTCCACACAGTATAAACTCACCACATTAGCACAACTACCACTATCAATGATCATAGAACACGTTTTCCCATTTATCCCACACCTAGTATGAAATATATTCTCCCTTTGTTCTTCACTATTTCTTCCCAAATTGATAGTAATAATTGATTAGGTCCAAGCCTATACTACTATTGAGTAGTTGTCAAAGTCAAAGATGGATTCAACCTTTCTCTCTCAATCAAGATACAAATATGGATCCCTTGCTCCCTTGAAAGATGGCATCTTCATCTTTATACTACTTATATTGTCATCTTCTACTCTACCACCTTGTCCCCTCCTATCTCTTCCCAACCTATCAAAATCAATATCATTAAAGTCATCTATAGGGTTTTCTTGATATACAATGGGAGCAAGGGGTACATTTCTCCTAGCTTGGGGCCTGACATTGTTTCCCCTTCTAAGTTCAGCTATTGTATCATTTTGCTCAGCAATGGTGTCCCTCTTTTCTTGGAATTGCAAATTCCACCTTTCAAATTGTTGATTCATAGCTTGCAAGGTAAAATAATTTCTTGCTTTGATTTCGGCTTCTTGGAGAACCATTTGTTCATCATCACTACCTGTACGCGACATCTTAAGAAAATTAATTAAATTGTATCCCAAAAATTGAATTTTTCCTCAATTGTTCACACACACACTTACCTTTTTTTCTCTCGAAATAACCTTTGAACAAAATACTTTGTAGATTTATAGTTAAATCCAACTCGTATGAAGTTCTTAATAGTAAGATATAGATTTTTGGGGAACGAACGAAAGAAGAACCAAGTCCTAGAACTAGAAGGCTTGGTTGAAACAAGACACGAACATAAAGGAAATGATTATATACTTAGATAAAAAAGAGTGAGAAAAATTGAAATTTTTTCGTATCTTTGAAATCTAGAATCCCCTCTTCTTGTTTCCTTTGTTAATTTTCATAAACAAATTAAATACAAAAGAAATTTCTTGGAGAGCAAGCTATTCTTTTCTTTTCTTTCTTTAAACAGATTTTCATTTTTTTAAAAAAAAAATTCAAGTTACTATTCACAATAACGTTTTTTTTTCTTTTTTCTTTTTTTGCTCTTAGTATTCAAGAAATACCAAGAATTATCAAGAATGAAATCTTGATAGAACCGTTCTGATACCACTTGATAACAACAAGGTCAGGAATCCAAACTAGAGTAAGAATTTGAGAAGTAAATGCGGAAGTAATAACAATAAGGAATTGAACGACTAGGATTAAAGTGCAGAAAATAAAGAATATGGAAAAATCAGGGAAAGAATCCCAAGAACTTCCAAGAACGCAAATTCTATAGCCTTGAAAAGATCCAAGCAACAACATTTTGATTTATTGAAGAAATCAAACGCCTTTATTTAAGAACAAATCAAAAATAATAGATTCAGATCTTGATCGTTTTAGTGTAATTTGAGACAACAGTTAATATCTTGTAAATTGCCTTCTAATAATACCACAAAGGAATCAATGGTATCACAATAAAGAAGTTATCTTACTACCTTGAACTATGAACTAGTAAATGTTGAAAGATAAATCTCAAAGCATAAGTAACAAAGGTTCAAAAAAATACTAAAAGTATAATATTATTAATCAATAATCAAGTACCACAATGAATGAAAAGAACTCCTATTCATAGGAGTAAAAAGTCCTTAAAACTAGGTGGGGTGGCTGCCAAGGCAAACCCTAACTTGGAGCCTAAGCTAAATACTATAAAACCTAATAAAACTAATAAAAATAAGAGGGTGGGCGGCCAAATTCCTTTGGGGCAGATTTGGGCCTTAAAACTACTAGTTTGGGTCATTGTTTTGGATTGCAATTGGGCTCTTTTTAAAACACACCAATTTGGACCTCTTTTAAGCTCATTTTAATCTCTTCTGGGTGCCCTTTTGATGGACTTCAAGAGCTAATGTTGGGACCCAATCTTCCTCCTCTTGGACTTTATTTAGGCCACCAAATAATTGTAAAACTTGGATAATTCATAGCCTTTGGGCTTTAGCTCTTCCTCTACAATTTAAAGCTTCTTTATTATCCATTGAAATCCAGCAACCTTAGTCTGCAATTCTTTAGCTTGAGATCTTGTAAATGGACTTTTTGGAGCTTCCAAAACTTTATCCTTGTCCTTAATGCTATAAGATGGGGTGTTGAGGATGCACGGTTGGATTTGAGTGCCCAATGTAGATGGGCTACGTGAGTTGATTCTTAAGATGACCCACAATTCGCGGTATTCCATTCATTGGGGTGCCGCGAAGATGTACCAAAACTTGAGGAAACATTATTGGTGGAAGAGAATGAAGAGGTATATAGCGGGGTTTGTATCTTGGTTCCTTAACTATCAGCAGGTGAAGTATGAGCATCAGAGACCTGGTGGATTACTTTAGAGGCTAGATATCCTAGAGTGAAAATGGTAGTGTGTCACCATGGATTTTGTAGTTGAGCTCTCATGTACTTCGAGGAAGTATGATGCTATTTGGGTTGTTGTGGATCAACTGACCAAGTCCGTGCACTTCATTCCAGTTGGACTATTTATTGTTCAGGGTGGTTGGATGAGATTTACATCCGTGAGATCGTTCGCCTTCATGGTGTGCTAGTGTCCATCTTTTCAGATCAGGGCACACAGTTTACATCACAGTTTTGAAGGCTAGTGAACCGTGAGTTGGGACCTAGGTTGAGTTGAGAACAACATTTCACCCTTAGATAGACGGACAATACGAGCGCACTATTCAGATATTAGAGAATATGCTACATGGTGGTGTCATTGATTTTGGGGGTTCTTGGGATTACTTTAGCCGCTCGCGGAGTTTTCCTACAACAACAGATACCAATAAAGTATTCAGATGACTCCGTATGAGGCTTTGTATGGGAGACAATGTCGATCTCTGGTCGGTTGGTTTGAGCCGAGTGAGGCTAGACTATTGGGTACTGACTTGGTTCAGGATGCTTTGGACAAGGTTAAATTGATTCAGGATCGGCTTTGCACGGCGCAGCCTAGAAAGCAGGGTTGTTCACTTGGATCGGATATCTGAAATCAGATATTTGGATCAGATTTCACGTTATGTTTATCAAAATTTTAGATATTCAGATCGGATTCCGATTGGTATATTTTTAACCCAATCCGATCCAAAATTTGAAATTACTAAGGCATGTATAAATATTAAACTTTAATTTCGGATAGTTAGTACTTCCTTTACATCTTTCTCCAAATTATTACCTTTACAATTGCTGGATTTAGCTATATTGGCACCATGTACCCTCATAATTGAAGAAACACGAGTTCTTCTTGTTGTATTAGCTCTTTTACAAAGAAAATATACGTATGAGCTTGCAACTTTGAGGCACAACAATTCAAACCTCCAGAAAAATATTTTCTTAGATATGCAATGCTGATAAAAGGGATGAAAAGCAAAGAGATGGTTGTATTAGCACAGACCACAGACAAAGCAGATAAGGCAGATGCATTAGTCGATTAGATTAGTAATAGCCTTAATAATACGTATAATCCTATCTAAAATCCGAAATATTGATCCCATCCATACTTTAAAATATGATCTGATTCGATATTAATTCGGATCGGATACGGATTGCATTTTGTAGAATCCCGAAATTGGAAATCCACTCTGATTCGATCCATGCACAGCCCTACTAGACAGAAGAGTTACGCTGATAGAAGGTTTGTGATGTTGCTTTCATGGTCGGGGAGAAGGTACTGCTCAAGGTTTTACCCATGAAGGGTGTTATGAGGTTCGGGAAGAAGGGCAAGTTAAGACCTTGGTATATCGGGTTGTTTGAGGTACTTCAGAGAATCAGAGAGATGGCTTACAATCTTGCCTAGCGACCTAGTTTATCGAGTGTGCATCTACTATTTCATGTTTCTATGCTCTGGAAGTATGTCAGTGATACGTCTCATGTTTTGGATTTCAACATGGTTGGATGGTGATTCGACTTATGATGTGGAGTCGGTGGCCATTTTGGATCGGCAGGTGCAAAAGTTGAGGTCAAAAGACATAACTCCAATGAAGGTGCAGTGGAGAAGTCAACCAGTTGAGAAGGCTACTTGGAAGATCGATCAGGAGATACGAAGCAGATATCCATGCCTATTCAAGACTCCAGGTACGTTTCTAGACCCGTTCGAGGATGAACATTTGTTAAGAGTGGTGATGTGACAACCCGGCCGGTCCTTTTGAGAGTTTTATCCCCGTTCCCCCATTTACTGCTTATTTTGTGATTTACTGTTGTTACATGACTTGACGAGTCCGGAGAGGTTTCAGAATAAATTGAGACATTTAGTATCAAGGTTGAAAGCTTAAGTTAAAATGGTTGATCGGATGTTGACTTATGTGTAAATGACTCCGAAATAGAGTTTTTATTGTTCCGTTATCTCTTTTGGGTGATTTTGGACTTAGGAGCATGTTCGGATTTTGATTTGGAGGTCTATAATTGAATTAGGCTAGAAATGACGAAAATGGAAAATTTGGAAGTTTGATCGAGAGTGGACTTTGTATTACCGGTCTCGAATTGGGGTTCCGAGAATTGGAGTAGGTTCGTGGTGTCATTTTTGACTTGTGTGCGAAATTTGAGGTCAATCGGACATAATTTGATAAGTTTCGGCATCGTTTGAAGAAGTTGGATTTCCTTAGTTCCATTATTCTTGCATTGGGGTGCGATTCATGTTTTTGATGTGGTTTGATATGATCTGAAGTATCGACTAAGTTCATTTATATTTTAGGACTTATTGACATAATTGGTTGAGGTTTTGGGGTCCTCGGGTTGAGTTCGGATGGTTAACAGATCGAATTGGAGTTTGGATGATTGCCGAAGCTTAGAGTCTGCTGGTGTAATCACAACTGTGGACTTTTGGGATACGAGAAAAGGTTACGGCGTAATATACGCACCACCACCTGATCAGTTGGTATATGTTGATGATTTTTCCCATAGTGGCCGAGATGATATGATGGGATGCCCTCAGAGACTTGATGATGTTATGTACACCTATACCTATGCATGACACGGCATTTACATCCACATGCATGATATTATAACTTTTCAGGATTTGCAAAGTTATTTAGACTTACATGCGGAATTCCTTATTCCATGTTTCATCTATGTCTCTTATGTACTGATTTTCATGCCTTACATACTCAGTACATTATTCGTACTGACGCCCTATTTCCCGGGGCATGTGTTTCATGCCCGCAGATGCAAGTAGGCAAGCTAACGGTCCCCCTTCTTAGGATTCTTGGTCAGCGAGAGTTGGCGTGCTCCACTTGATCCAGAGTTGCTTTTGATTTTTGTACGATATGCCTGTATACATATATGGGTACGATGTGGCCCACTCCCGTCCTTGTACATTTGTATTTTCTATTAGAGGTATGTAGATAGTTATGTATAGTTAGATAGTATGTGGCTTTGCCGGCTTCCAATTTTTGGTATATAGTTGTCTATAGCAGCCTTGTCGGCTCGCCTTACGTATTTATTCTACATGTATATGTACATATGTCTTTTGGGATGATTTTCCACATGTATGTTATTCTCGTAATTTAGCAGATGTTATTCATGTTTATATCTTAGACGAATGCTCAGGGGTGTTCGACAGGTAGGACTCGGGCACCCGTTGCGGCCCATCGATTTGGGTCGTGACACAGGCTATGGAACTTCAGAGCGAGGTAAGTCACTTTTCTAACCTTAAAAGAGGAAATTAACCCATAGGTGAATTAAGTTAATATGTTCTATTATTTGTGGGGGCTACGTACGCACGAGGGGACGAGAGTCCGTGCGTAACTACTATTATGCTTAAGTACGGGTAGTCTAGGACCCAAATCATGCTATACTTGCGATATTTGAAAATTTATTGTCAATTTAAACTGCTTAAATCATATCGAACTTGGTAAAGGAATTTTAATAGACTAAGATTCATTTTTACTGACCGTTAAATGAGAATTTGCATTTCCTTGAATAATTACTCCTTAATGAATTCTTGATATGAATGTTTGAATGTGTTTTCCTTTCGTGGAGCGGGCATAATGCCTCGACAGATTAAATAGATGTATCTATGGTTCGCGCCGTTCAACCCTCGGCAGTGCACAATTTGTATTTATATGTTGGAGCGGGCCGTACGACCTCGACATTGTTTGCGCATGATAAATCTTTGGAATTCATAATACTTGATATTTCTTTATTGGCTTGAAATATAAATTGTTAATGACGAAACTAGAGAAAGAGAATTACTATATTATAAAAGAAATTTTTACTTACGTATTGATTATTGAGCCTCCCGTTGTTTTATATAATTCATTTTTAAGTATTGATTATTGAGCCTCCCGGAGTTTTATATAATTCATGTTTAATTGAACCATCGGTATTATATTGTTAGCCATAGTGAGTGCCGGTGTCGACTCTTCGTCACTACTTCTTCGAGGTTAGACAGGATACTTACTGGGTACGTGTTGATTTACGTACTCATACTATACTTGCTGCAAATTTTTGTGCAGGTTCATTTATGTTTAGCAGCCTTCTGAGAGTAGAGGCGTGTATGCACCCGAAATATGCTATATTTTATTTTATGTTTTTAGATAATGCTCATGCACTTACGACACCGGATTTTTGGGCAATTATGAGTTGCGCTGTATTGAAATTGTTGTAAGATATTATTTTTTACTCTGTAAACTCCATTACTGTTTAATTAAAGTAAAAATGTACTTTTTAAAATATTAAAATAAGAACAAAAATTTAGTATTTATTGTTGGCTTTTCTGACTGTGGTGCCCGGCGCCATCACGACCTTTGATGGATTTTGGGTCATGACAACATAGTATTAGAGCACTAGGTTCACTTAGGTCTCACGAGTCATGAGAAAGTCTAGTAGACTCTTGCGTATCGGTACAGAAATGTACGTACTTATCTTCGAGAGGCTACAGGGTTGTTAAGAGCAATTCCGTTCTTGATTATTCATCGTGCGATTTGATCCCTTTGAGGATTATGCCTTCGTTTCCTTCCTATTCAATCTTACGCGGCTTGAAGCGCTTGTTATTCAATCTTAATGGTATTATAGGTGTTGTGCAGGATGTTTCTCCCTATGTATTTGATGGGCTATTGTCATCGTCTTGTGGAAGGTCGTTCTGTCGTTTCAGCTCAATATCAGTATTACCTAAGGTTTTGAGATTTGGCATTATTTGTTATGACTATTCGTGCGTTGCTATCGCACAATGTTGGTGTAATTATAAGATGCTTGTCTATGCAACGAAATAGTGAATGACTTGGAAAGACGTACTCAGTGCATGATTAAGAGATTCAGTATTTTCTTTCCGTGGAGGAAAGGCAATCAGACTATGAATGTTCAAGTTTGGGTTGACGGAGTAAAACTTGCTATTTTCAAGCGTGGTGGGATTTTCATCACTAATGTGGTCTTGTCGCCCTTGATTGAATGTGTTAAGATCTCCGGTGTTATGGTCTTCATCAATTTCGGTAGAGTAGTGTGAGATGGTGCAAGGGAAGCAGTTGTCAGAGGTAGCAGGGTGCAGCAATTTCAAAATCGAATGGGTGTTTCTAATGTCAACGGATCGAGGAAGATGATATTCAAAAAGGTTAAAGGGTAGTAGCAATATATTGGTTCAAGTGCTACATAGATAGATTTTGAATTAAGGCAACAACTGGGCTGCGAAGGATGAGGAAGGACATGTGGGAGGTGTCCTGTGGTGATTAATCTTCTAGGAGGCTAAATGTGAGAAACAAAAGTCGAGTAGTTGCTTAAGGGAGAGGGTTTGACCAAAGTGGGAGAGTGGCAGAGTAGCATATGGGTTCTGTGGTAGGGGGATTATAGAAATTGAGAAAAGTTTAGAGTGATTCGAGATTCATGGGGAACAATGACTAGGTCTACGAGCTTAATTTGGAATATTGGCTATTATACGACGGGAGATTGGATACAACAGAAAGGAGTTGCTTGATATGAAGAAGGATACAACTTGACTTTGGATGGGAGTGTATCTTCGCACCTTTAGTTGATGTCCATGAGGAGTGAAATAGGGGTGGGAATTCGGTACCTCGGTTTGGTATTTAGATATTCAATTTATCAGTTGTGTATACCAAATATCGTACCAAAATATTTCGGTACGATTCAGTATTTCTTATTTTGGTTCGGTACAATTTTGGTTTAACCCAAAACTTCACTATCTCCCCTACTCCATTAACTAATGTAATCCATGTTGATCATTGTGCTAACACATGACTATGTTCTTTTTAACGCAGGATTACTTCATTAGGAGTCTATCAAAAGCATTACTATTGCATCTCCTATATCAAAGCCAAGTAGATTCCAGTGGGACTACAATTTATATTTCAGAAGTTGTCTTAGCTTTTTCATAGAAGCTATTATTTCTGATATCGAGGGAAATGAGAAACAAGATATTTCCAAGTTGTGGTGGAACCATTCCTTTAAGGTTCATATTAGAAAGACTTAAGGCAGTGACTCTTCGGTGGCGAGATCCACAAGTAACTCCAATCCAACTACAAGTAAGGGTGAAAGTGGACAAGTTTCTTTCTAAGATGTGATGAGAATTATAAGAAGAAAATTTAGATTGTAAGATAAGAAGTGTTGTTTGATCAATAGTGATATTGGCGGACGACAAACAAGTACTCATTTGCTGAAGCAGCAAAAGCACAACAACAAAATGAATACAACCTTTCTCTATTAAACTAAACTATTTCAGTATTTTGGTATATCGAAATATTAAAAATCCAATATCGTATACTGAACCGAATTACCAAAATTTATGTACCGAAATAAATCGAAATATCAAAAAAATCGAAACCAAAATACCAAAAAAACCAATACCGAAATACCAAATTAATTGGTTCGGTTCGGAATTTGGTTTTTCGAATTTTATGCCCACCCATAGAGTGAACAGACATGTACAACTGGTGAATGAGCACGAGCTCAGGATGAGTTACTGATTTCGTAGTAATTGTACCCAGTGCAGCGATATTGGAAGATCCAATATCGTATACTGAACCGAATTACCAAAATTTATGTACTGAAATAAATCGAAATATCAAAAAAATCGAAACCAAAATACCAAAAAATCCAATACCGAAATGCCAAATTAATTGGTTCGGTTCGGAATTCGATTTTTCGAATTTTATGCCCACCCATAGAGTGAACATACATGTACAACTGGTGAATGAGCACGGGCTCAGGATGAGTTACTGATTTCATAGTAATTGTACCCAGTGCAGCGATATTGGAAGATATCGACATGTAATTTCCACAGGTAGGTTATGTCCTATGAGCAGGCTAGTGGTCGTGTGGTGTTGGCGAAGCTTCTACAAAGGATTTTACTGGCTACCCGATAAGAGGTCAAATATGTAAATGTGGCTAGTGATTCAGAGTGTCCGTGAAATGCTAACAGAAAGAATTTCGAGGAATTTGACGGCTTGATTGTGCAAGATCATGTCAACGACGAAGAAAGAACCTTGGTCGGTTCCAGAGTTATGCATAGTAGCTTCGAGCTAAGTGGGAGAGCCCCACCATCTACAGATTGATTGTGTGGTTGTCTACTTGTGAGATTTATAGTTATTGGCATATTCGTCGGTTATTACGACTAAGGAAAGAGAACATCAGTGGTAAGCTGAGCAAAAGATTAGAGGATTGTGTGCTATAATTGGCCATATTGACTCATGTTCTAGCTTTGGTAAGATTCAGGAATTATGCTTCGTGTAGAGGTGATTTACAAGGGAAGTAATTCAGCCAGGTGCTTCCATGAGAGGGTGTTCATGTGCTAGCAGGGCCTTGGAGTTTGATTATATTCGGGATCAAGTCAGAGTGGGTGACTCTCCACAACGGTCATAGTGGAGCCAAAGGTTGAAGTGTAGTGCCTAAGGATTTTGAGTCCGTAGTATGGTTGAGTATCAAGCTTCCGCAGCGGATTATGAAAATGGGCTTGGAGTGTTCTGTGTTATCTTTAGTCTGTGGTGTAGCATTGGACGAATGGGAGAAAATGACTTCAGACTCATAGGGGAACTATCATAATGGGTGTAACAATTGGCGATACTATTGTGCGCTTAAGGAGGACATGAGATGGTTCATGGGTATGGAGACGACGTGGTCTCGTGAAATAAGGTCACTCAGGATGAGTGTAGATTTGGGTTCATGATGTTCTGAATGGTGGCTATTATTATTCCTAAGGTAAGCCCAGAGTAAATTAGAAGGAGTTAGATCAACTAGTAACAATTGAAGTGGCATGATGATGGTAATGATCAGTTCCTTTAGTGTGTTAATTTATATATATGATTTGCGGAAATATGTGCGAGGCTTGAGGGCTTCATAATTTTATTTGGAAGCTTTCGAGTATTATGGTCTGTTATGTATAGATGGATACCGGAACAGTCATGGTGGTTTAAACCACTACTAGAAGGTGATATTTTCTATAGTTATGGGAATTCAGTCACGTGTTTCAATAAATCTTCTGAAAGGAGTTAAGTGAAATGTTTCCATATGATGAAGTACTTAATCCTATTAGTGGTTTGGGAGTTATGAGGAATTCATGTACTATTGCGTATTGGCATGTTAGGCACCGTGAGAGGCATGGGGATTGGAAGTTGAGGATCAAGGTTGTCATTTGGTATTGGCAAGAATAGCACGAGCTTGGATGAGCGAGAAAGGATTCAGATGAATAAGCTAGTGTTATCTTTAGTGGCACCTGAGATCGTGTCCTGTGTAAGAGGCTTGATGTACTAGTTGCGGATTCTTGATTTGCTTTATGGTATTAGTATGCTGGTGGTATGGATGTGCAAACTTGTTACCTGGTGCGGAAGGTCGTGAGAGCGTATCCCACGGGAAGATTTTATAAGTATGACGTGCAGTCTCTTAATTGATTGAAGATTTAAACCAAGTATGGAGATTGAGGTACTAACGCTAATGTGAAAGCCTAGAAGGCGCTCTATTCATTTGGTCGTGAACTGTGGATGTTTGTTCTGAATTTGACGGTTGTTCTTGTGTATTATGGGAAAAAAGGTTTTTGAGGATCCTTGAAAGGTTATTAGCCCAAGGCGGTACGATCAGAATCAACTTGTGGTCCGTGGATGGATCTAAATATGATTGTGTACTCTATATCAGGCCGCATGTGTTCATTTCAACATAACTCCTTATGGAGGAGTATTTGGACATTGGAGATTAATTCATCATCGCGTATTTCATCTAATACTATATTGTGTTGTGTGGGTTGTGAAACGGCTTGATAAATTGCATATATGTTGAGGTTCCGCGTAGCGATGGTATTATGTGAGCATGATGGCTCTTGAGATTAAGATCATATATCGTACCGTAGTCGTGCTTGAGTTTTGTAGCGTATGGCACTATCTCTCTCCCCAGGATTTTCATTATGCACTTTGCATTTTTGTGGTTGATATTTGGGTATTTCGTAGGTATGAGAATTTTAGCTTAGTAAAGCATTTCTTTACAGATTATTATGTGTGTATCGGGTGGCAGGAACGCCATGGGTATGTTGTTTGGATTGGGTGGCAGGCCGCCACTTGTAACATGGTTTGATTGGGTTGCACGCCGCAACGGTATCATGTGTGGATCGGGTTGCACGCCGAAAAAGTGTGATGTTGAGTACAGTTTCCTATGTCTATTATTGTGTGCTTTGCTTCTCACTTTCTGAGGAAGGTTCATAACACCTTTTTGGTTGTTTCAATTAGTTACGTGGGTTGACTAGTTATTTGCAGAGTTCATTTCTTTATGTATCACATTTGAATTAGTAGCTTATTGGCACATTGTGGCATCATATTGAGATTTTTGGCAGTGTCTGAGGTGGCTTATTGCCTGGGTAGCTTATACTGGGTGAGACGAGATTATTGGATCTGGGATCAGTGCGATTGGATTATATAAAGCATATTAAAGAGCAAATACCAATATTTGGTTCATAATGGGGTGATGATTGTTGTGAAGAGTAAAGACTCAATGATTTGTTGACTCGACAGTTGGCTTTGAGTTTCTACACATCTCTTCCGCAATGGAAGTATTGCAAGAGAGGGAACATGACTTATATAAGTCATGAGGTGTGTTGTGAGCATCAGATTCGTGAAAGTTCGGCTATCGTTATCAGAGGATGTTATTATGGTCACATGAATTATGCGGTGCATGGTGTTGATTCATCAAGGTTATGGAGTCATGTGTTGGTGCATGGTGTGGTGATTGGTACGGTGTTCGGATGATGGAGTCATGTGTTGGTGCATGGTGTTGGAATTTGGCTCTAAGGCTAATTTGAATAAACAAAAGAAGAATCTTCAGATTTGCTCGAGCAAATGTGCTCAACTAAGTTGTGGTAGCACGGGTAGGTGTGCGAGGTGTTAAAAAATGATTTTAGACAACTCCAGTGTAGTTCTTAGCAAGTTCAAGGACAAACATTTATTTAAGTAGGAGAGAATGTAACGACCCGATCGGTTGTTTTGAGATCTAGCGTGTCGTTCGGAAGTTTGAGGCCATGATCAACTTCACGTTAGGTATTATGACTTATGCGTGTGGTTAGAATTGAAATTCGGAAGTTTAGAGCTGATTTGGAAAGATAAATTCTCATTTCGGAAGCCTTAAGTTGGAAGAATTTGGCGAAGGTTGGATATTTTGAGTAAACGTCCTCGGAAACGGGGTTTGAAGGTTCCACAAGGTTCATATGATGATTTTGGACTGTGGCATATGCCCGGATCGGGTTTTGGATGACCCGGAGCATCTCGGCACCTATTGTGGGAGCTAGCATTTTGGAAGAATTTTATAAATTTAGGTTGAAGTGAATTCAATGTTGTCGATGTCTGTTTGGAATTTCCGGGTCTGAGAATAGTTCCGTATGGTGATTATGGTATTGGGAGCATGCCTGGAAGTGAGTTTGGATGTCCGTAGGTCATTTTGGAGTCGTTTGGTGAAAGTTAGAAATTTGAAGGTTTTTGAGAAGTTTGATCGGAACTTGACTTTTTGATATTCGGGTCGAATTTCGATTTCGGAAGTTTGAGTAGGTCCATAATGTTGAATGTGACTTGTGCGCAAAGTTTAAGGTCAATCAGACGTGATTTGGTAGGTTTCGGCATCAAACGTAGAAGTTTGAAGTTCTTAAGTTAATTAAGCTAGAATTGGGGTGTGATCCATGATGTCGATGTTGCATGATGTTATTCGGATGCTCGACTAAGTTCATAATGTGTTTTGGTACGTGTAGGTATAATTGGTTGAGGTCTCAAGGGTCCCGAGTGGAATTTGGAAGGTAAACAAATCGAGTTTGGACTCGGAAAAAGGGCTGAGGGCTGCTGTCATCTAGTGTAACCGCACCTACGAGGTTTTGACCGCAGGAGCGGAGGTCACAGAAGCAACATAGGAGCCACAGAAGCGGAGCAGGTCGCCCTGGTGAAGGACTGCAGGTGCGGAGTTTTTGGCCTCATTTTCACAAGCGTAGTGCTTAGGAGAAGAACGGGTCTAGCACCTGCGAAGCCGCAGGTGCGGAAATGGCGCTGGGTAGTGAGGTTTCTTTAAAACGGAGATTTGGCCCATTTTTCTCCCATTTTCATTTGGTTTAGGCGATTTTTCAGAGCTTCAAGAGGAGATTTTCATCAAGCAACTCCAAGTAAGTGATCTCCACTTATTATAAGTTAAATACATGGTTTGTATAAGGATATGAACATGGAGATTAGTAGAAATTGTGAGGGTTTTGGTATTTCAGCTTTTGACGACGAATTTGGGCATGGAATTGAGAATAAATCATATATTTGAGTTCGTGGAGTTATGGGTAAACTTTATCTTCAAAAAATTTCGGAACCCGGGCATGTGGGCCCGATGGTGATTTTATCGACTTTTCTAGCGGAGTTGGGAATTTGTTTAAATTGAATTGTCATGAGTATTAGAGTATATTTTTATAGGTTTGCACATTTATTGACTATTTTTGGAGCGTTGGGCATCGATTTGAAATGATGGAAAGGCTTGGGAGCCGGATAAGGAACTTCAGAGCGAGATAAGTCTCTTTTCTAACCTTGTAAAATGGAATTAATCCCATAAGTGAATTGAATTAATATGTGCTATTATTTGTGGGGGCTACGTACGCACGAGGTGACGAGAGTCCATGTAGCTACTATTATACTTAAGTCCGGGTGGTCTAGGACCCAAATAATGCTATACTTGTGATATTTGCAACCTTATTATTAGTTAAATTGCTTAAATCAAATCAAACTTGGTAAATGAATTTTAATAGACTAAGCTTCATCTTTGTTGACCTTTAAATGAGAATTGGCATTTCCTTGAATAATTACTCCTTAACGAATTCTTGATTTGACTGTTTAATGTATTTTTATTTTCGTGGAGCGGGCCGAACACCTTGATAGATTAAATAGATGCATCTATGGTTTGTGTCGTTCGATCCTCGGCAGTGCACAATTTATATTTATATATTGGAGCGGGCCGTACGACCTCGACATTGTCTGCATAATATATCTTTGGAATTCATAATAGTTGATATTGCTTCATTGGCTTGAAATATAAATTGTTAAATGACGAAACTAGAGGCGGAGAATTCCTAAATAATAAAAGAAATGTTTACTTACGTATTGATTATTGAGCTTCCCGCTGTTTTATATAATTCATGTTTAATTAAACAATCGGTATTATATTGTTTGCCATAATGAGTGTCGGAGTCGACCCTCGTCACTACTTCTTCGAGGTTAGACGGGTTACTTACTGGGCATATGTTGATTTACGTACTCACACTACACTTGCTACATATTTTTGTGCAAGTGCATTTATGTTTAGCAATCTTGTGAGAGCAGAGGCGTGTATGCATGCAGAGACTTAGGTGAGTTGCACTCCTTTTTACGGCCCCCAGCCAGCGGAATCTCCTTCAGAGTATTTGTATTTCTCCTGTCAAAATTGGTATACCGGACAAATGCTGTATTTTATTTTATGTTCTTAGATGATGCTCATGCCCTTGTGACACCGGGTTTTTGGGCGATTATGGGTTGCACTGTATATAAATTGTTGTAAGATATTATTATTTACTCTGTAAAATCCATTTTTACTTTTAATCAAAGTAAAAATGTATTTTCTAAAATATTAAAATGAGAACAAAAATTTAGTATTTATTATTGGCTTGCCTAACAGCGGTGTCCGGCGCCATCACAGCATTTAATAGATTTTGGGTCGTGACACCACTAATATGTAAATAGATGAAAAAAATATGTTACATATATTATGTATATACGGATAATTTATACAAATATGCACGTTATATTAGTAAAAAATTTAAATGGTATATTAATAATATCTATTTAAATATAAATAAGTGTATAAATAACATATGCATATATACATGATTTTCCTAAAAAAAAAACACATGATTTATAATATACCACAAACATACATTATATTTTTTTCACGAAATATATGTATTTTATTTCATTAGAATATATAGATATATAATTTTGCTAGGATTAAGGTGAATAAAAAGGTCCATGTATAAGGAAAAAATCTGTTATGGAATGGGTCTATGATATATATTTAAATATAAAGATGTGTATGAACAACCTATGCATTTATACATGAATTTTCCTAAAAATTACATGATTTATAATGTATATATACCAAAAATATATATTATATTTTGTTCATCAAATATATGTATTTTATTTCATCAGAATATAAAGATGTATAAATTCGCTACACACCATTATATAAAGAGGTCCATGTATAAAAGGGAAAAAATCTTTTATGTAATGGATTGGTTTCAATGAAAATATAAAACATGCTATGATATGGAGAGAAAAAATAGAGAAATATATTCAATACTGGGCTGCCTTTTTAAGTAGCTCGATTCTTGCCGATTTGAATTGAATGAAATTTTCTATATGTATTACTGTCATAATTTTTAATCATTAATTAATGCTAATCTTTTGTATTATATTTTAATAGCCCGATATTAATGAAAGTATCCCTTTCATAAAAGCACAGTGCTTAAAACAAGTGAAAATGACACCAAATAGCCACTTTTAGGACCGTTGTTAAGTTTTATCTCGCGACTGAAATCATATGCAGCTTCTTCTTCACTTATTTCAACTACATGACAATGTGTCCTGAAGTTTTATTTTTTAGTTCAGACTGTCATGTTGTTTGATTTTTTAGTTCAGGGCCTCAGGACAATGTCTCCTAAAGCCAGTTTTCAATTCAAACTTCATGACATTGTATCCTTTAAGTTCAATTTTTTTTCTAGTCCAAAACCTTAGACAAGCTATTCCTAAGTTCATTTTTTTTAATTCAAAACTTCTGATATTTTGTCTTTAGTGTTTTTAATTTAAACTTCAGGGACATTGAGTTAGGAAGTTCAGTTTTTGTGATGAAAGTTTAAAGGCTTGACGAATTTAAAGAATTGACCAATTTTTGACTTTGTTGATACTGGGTCCGCATTTTGGTTTCGAAACCCGGTATAGGGCCATTACTATATTTATGAATTTTTTGTCAAATTTGGTGAGAGACTGAGTTGGTTTGATGTGATTCTGACGTCCGGTTGATAAAGTAGAAGTTTTAAAGTTTTATTGAAAATTTCCTTTGATTTGGTGTCCGATTCGTAGTTCTAGGTGTTGTTTTGGTGTTTTGATCGCGCGAGCGAGTTCGTATCATATTTTTGGACTTGTGTGCATATTTAGTTGGGATCCCCAAGGGCTCGGGTGAGTTTCAGATAGCCTATAGACCTTTTGTACTTAGAAAGTTGCTGGGTTTTCACTTCTGTGGTTTTTGGTGTCATGTGCTTCGCGATCACAAAGCTTCTCTCGTGAAGTGAAGAGGAATTGAGACATGGGATATTTTATTCATCGCGAACGCGATAGCTGGGTCACAAACGCAGAGCAATGAGGACCTTACACTTCGCAAACGCGACCAGCTTCCTGCAAACGTGTTGGCTTGGACCTGGGAAGAGGGGAGATCATTGTTCCTTTTATGTGAACGTGAGCATTGGCTCGCGAACGCGAATGCCAGGGGGGAGAAGCCTCTGCGAACGCATTTGAGGACTCGCGAGCGCGAAGTCCAGTTAGGCTAATGCATTTCGCGAACGCGAAGAAGGCCTGGCGCCGAGACCTTAAATCATTTCAAAATCAGGATTTCTCCCATTTTTCATAACCCTTCCGTTAGTGCTCGGCTTAGAGGCGATTTTGAAGAGAAAACTCAACATCAATTCATAGTTTTGTACGCTTTAACTCATTTTCTTCCATTTCTAACATCACCCATTAATTTATTGCATTAATTCTTTCTCGTTGTTTAATCTAAATTGTTGATAAATGGATAAATTGTTCTAATGTTGGCTTGTCTAGAGAGTGAAATGTTAGGCGCCATCAAGGCCCCGAAGGTGGGAATTTTGGTTTTTTACAAGTTAGTTTCAGAGTAGTAGGTTACATAGGTTTCACGAGTCACGATCAAGCTTATAAGAGTCTGGAGGATAGGTACGGAGACATCTGTACTTATCTTCTAGAGGCTATGGAGTTTAGGAACAATATTCACTTCTATTCTTCTCCGTCGTGCGATTTTATTCTATCATTAATGATTGAATTCTTCTATTCTTGTCCTCTCGCAGATGGAGAGACCACTTACCGCATACTCAGTTGGACAACAACCGGAGCCCCAATAGTAGCTCCTATGAGGGACAGAGGTCGAGGCCGAGGTTGCGCCAGAGGCCGAGGAAGAGGCAGAGCTCAGCCTAGAGCTCAAGCAGCTCCACCAACATTGGAGCCTCAGGTGGATTTTGATGAGGAGGTTCCATCTTAGACGGTACCTGTTAGACCAACTCAGGTCCCCGAGGGGTTCATCGCCACCCCAGTGCTTCAGGATGCTCTAGTCTGATTGGTAGGTCTTATGGAGAGTGTGGCCCAAGTCGGTAAATTTCCTATGGCACCAGGCGTTACTCAGGCTGGGGGAGGAGAACATACTCCCACTACTCACACTTCAGAGTAGATGGCTCACAAGTATCAGACTTCAGCAGCCCCGCCAGTTGGGGTAGTTCAGTCGGTTGTTGCGGCACATGCCGAAGCCAGACCCCCATGTCTTCTAAGGCTTTATGGAGATTGGACAAGTTTACTAAGCTATTTCCAGTTCACTTCAGTGGTGCACCTTCGAAGGACCCACAAGATTATCTTGACCGCTACCATGAGGTGCTGCAGAACATGGGTATAATTGAGACTAATGGGGTCGATTTTGCTGTATTTCAGATAACAGGTGTCACGACCCAAACCGATAGGTTTCGACGGGTGCCCAAGTCCTATATGTCGAACACCCTTAAGCATGTGTCTAAGATATAAACATGAATAACATACGTGAGGGAAACCTGTCCAAAAGACATATATACATATACATGTGGAATACAGTGGGGCGAGCCGACAATGCTTCTATACACAACTAAATACCAAAACTGGAAGACGACAAGGAAGCATACTATCCAACTATACATAACTGTCGAAATACCTCTAATAGAATATACAATTGTACAAGGACAGGACTGGGCCCATTCATACCCATGTATGTATGCAAACGTATTGTACCAAGGTAAAAAACAACTACGGATCAAGTGGAGCACACCAACTCTCGTTGATCAAGGATCCTAAGGAGGGGGACTGTTCGCTTTTATACTTGCAACTGGGGGCATAAAACTCAATGTCGTGAAATAGGGCGTCAGTACGAATAATGTACTAGGTATGTACGACATGAAAATTAGTACATAACAGACATAGATTAAATATGGAAAAAGAATTCCGCCTGTAAGTCTAAATAACTTTGTAAATCCTGATACATTTATAATGTCATAAACGTGTATATAATATTGTATCATGCATGGGTATATGTGTACATAACATCATCAAGCCTCTAAGGGCATCCCATCATATCATCTCGGCAACTGTGGGAAAATCATCAACGTATACCAGCTGATCAGGTGATGGTGCGTATATAACTCCGTAACCTTTTTCCATATCCCATATACATATATTATACATATATACATGTATATAATGTCGTCTGGTCATGTGTCAATGTACATGTATAAATGAATGCAATGTATGAGAAGTACATCAATAGAATCTCTTGGAACGTCATAAGACCATTATATCTCCGATTAATATCATAAAATAAACTTTATAAACTTATATTTTTTTTCGAGACGATAGAATAATAAGACACGTGAAAATTAAAAAGCATAAGCACCTTTAATACTTCTACGAAAAGAGTCATTTTGTAACGACCATGTCGATCGTTTTGAGAGTTAGAGCCCCGATCACCTAATAACTGCTTTCCCCACATTTGTTTATGCTATTGGGACTTGCCGGAGCGATTATTTATGGAATTCGGATTCTGGGACACTTAGTCCCTAATTTTGAGTTTAAGCCTTAGAAATTGGATCGTAGTCAGAACTGTGTGAAGACGGACCCGGAACAGAATTCCGTTGACTCAGTCAGCTCCGTTAAGTGATTTTGGGGTTAGGAGCGCATCTGGAATGTGTTTTTGAGGTTTGAAGTAGATTTAGGCTTGAATTAGTAAAAGTTAGATTTTCGGCGATTTTCGCCGATAGGGGAAATTTTAATATCGAGCTCGGAAAGGAATTCTGAGAGTGGATGTAGGTTCGTTGTGTCATTTGTGACATGTGTGTCAAATTTGAGGTCATTAGGACTAGGTTTGACGTGTTTCAGCATTCATACTAGGTTTGAATTTAAGTTTTTTGTGTTGTTCGAGGTTGTTGGAAGGGTCAACTAAGTTCGTACGGTGTTATGGGATTGGTCGGTAGGTTTGGTTGAGGTACCCGAGGGCCTCGGGTGTGTTTCAGATGCTCAACTAGTCATTTCTTGGACTTAAGAAGTTGGCTGGTTTGCTGGTGTTCTGCAGCTGGTGCGTTCTCCATCACGATCGCGGGAGGAGGTTCGCGATTGCATAGAGTAAATGGGAGTCCGGCTGGGTTAATGCTTCGATATCGTAGAGAAAGGGACGCGATCGCGTAAGTTAGAGGGGTTAATGCTTCACGATCGCGTAGAGTAAAATTTATGTGGCACGAGGTTGTTCTTTGCGATCGCGATGGTATTCCCGTGATCGCGATTAAGGAAATCGCTGGGCAGAATTTAAAGTTAAAAAAATGAGGGTTTAAGTCATTTTTCACAATTTGGATTTCAGAGCTCGGGATTAGGCGATTCTTGGAGGGGTTTTCACATGGGTGTTTGGGGTAAGTGATTCTTACTTAGTTTTGATTAATTCCCGTTAATATATGCTTAATTTTATCATCTAATTTCGGATTTGGAGTGAAAATTGCGGGAAAAATTGAGAAAAGCTCATAGGCCGAGTTTTTGGGTTTTGATCAGGAATTTGGTATCGTATTGAGTAAATTTGGTATGGTTAGACTCGTGAGTGAATGGGTGTTCGGAATTTGTAAATTTCACCCGATTCCGAGGCGTGGGCCAGGGGGGCGTTTTGGGTCGATTTTTCTAATTTCACGTTTTAGCTTCGAATTGTTAGTTGAACTAGTTACTTATAGATATATTTTCATTTTGAAACTTATTTGAATAGATTCGGGCTATTCGGAGTTGGGTACTTGTGGCAAGAACGTAGTTTCCTGATTTGAGCGGTTGAGGTAAGTGGCTTGCCTAACCCTATGTTGGAGACTTCCCCCTTAGGATATTTGATACTATTTGTTGTGCGGGCGCCGTGTACATGAGGTGACGAGTACGTACACGGGCCGTTATTGCAAAAATCCCATCTTTCCCTTCCTAAAACATAAATTGTTTTTCTTCTATGAAATTGCACGAATATGTTAAATTGTTTAGCTTAGATTAGAAAAGCATGCTTACGCATTTAATTGCCTTTTTGATCTTCTGTGCGCCATGCTTTGTTAAGTCCTTATTCTCCTTATCTGTGATTAGTTTAAACTGTGTAAATTCGATGTTACACTTTTCATTCATCCTGCGTGGCATATTTACTTTAGGACTATAGACGTATTCCATGAAATCCCCCTACACTCATATTTAATTTGGGACTACAGACGTATTTAGAGAGATCCCATTGTACTGCATATTTATTTTGGGACTAAAAACGTATTCCGGGAGATCCCCCTGTACTGCATATTTATTTTGGGACTACGAACGTATTCCAGGAGATCCCCTGTTACTGCATAATCATCTGGAACTACGGGGCGGTATCCCAGGAGATTCCACCTTGTGTTTACCTTGTTTTGAGCCGAGGGGTCCCTTAACTGTTAAGTTTTCAAGCATTTTCTTTAACTGTTACTGTAAAATCTACTTATCTCTTGTATTATTTTAAATTGATTATATTTACTCCAGTAGGGCCTTAATCTGACCTCATCACTACTTGACCAGGGTTAGGCTTGGCACTTACTAGGTACCAATGTTGTGTACTCATGCCCTCTCCAGCACATGTTTTCGTGTGTAGATCCAGGTACGAGCTATCAGCCTCGAGGAAAGTATTTGCTGCTGATTCTAGGAGACTACAAGGTATTTGTGCCGTGTCCGCAGAATCCTCAGAGTCCTTTTTTACTCCATTGTCTAGAGTCTTTTCTTATGTACTGCTAGACTTGTTAGAGCTACAATAGTTATTAGGAGCTTGTGACTTTGTGACATTCCGGGTATTTGGGAGTATATTTTTGTATATGCCGAGCAGCACCATTTTGCTATTTTGATTATGTCCTTATTTCCTTTATTTCTTTTTTTTTTCTTAAAAGTTTTTCCCTAATTTGTGGCTCACCTAGTCTTAGAGACTAGGTACCGTCACGATACATTTCGGAGGGTAAATTGGGTCGTGACAAGTTGGTATAAGAGCACTAGGTTCATAGGAGTCGCGAGTCACAAGCCGATTTATTAGAGTCTCGCGGATCAGTGCGGAGACGTCCGTGCTTATCTTCGAGAGGCTATGTAACTATTAAGAGCAATTATATTTTTCTGATCTCCCTGTCGTGCGAGTTATTGACATCAAAATTCTAAAATTCTATTATGTTCTTTTCCACAGATGGTGAGGATCCGTACTGGGAGGATTGACGATTAGTCACCCGAGCGGTCTGCCAGAGCCGCCATAGGTAGGGGTCGGGGTAGAGGACGATCATGCGGTGCAGCCCGAGCACCTTCGAGAGTTGCGGCAGAGGAGCCCCCAGCAGCCCCAGCTGGAGGCCGACACCGGAGATTTCTGTTGCTGCTCCAGCTTTCCAGGAGACTTTAGCACAGTTCATGAGCATGTTCGCACTCTAGCTCAGGCTGGACTACTTTTGATAGCTCCCACTACATCTCAGGCCGGGGGAGGGGCACAGATTCCTGTAGCCGCACTCCTGAGCAGAGGGCCCAGGTTGATCAGGCCCCAGAGTATATTTCTATGCCCCTAGTTGCTCCGGTTCAGCAGGAGACAATGGTAGCTGCTTCTAAGGCAGAGCAGGTCAGACTTGAGAGGTACGAGTAGGGTTTCTTTAACTACTTTCCGGCTGAGGGGAGCGGAATATCAGTGGTGGCGTGCCTATGAGCTGAGTAGTCCGAACGAGGCAACCTCACTCACTTGGGCTCAGTTTTTGGAAATATTTTTGCGAGCGTATGTCCCTCAGAGCCTCAGGGTGCTATGACTGTGTCGGAGTATGCGGTCCGTTTTAGTTCATTAGCTCGTCATGCACCGGATTTGGTTGCCACAGTTAAAGAGAGGGTTCGTCGCTTCATTGAGGGACTCCCCCTAGTATTCGGACCAGTATGGGTAGGGAGTTAGAGATCAATATCACTTATTAGCAGGCAGTGAGTATCGCCAGGAGGGTAGAGGGCATGTTTTACCGGGACAGAGAGGAGAGAGAGGCAAAGAGGTCTTGAGAGACTGGTCATTATTCAGGAGCTCATGCACCAGCATCACGCTATGGTAGGGGTTTCGTGAGTCGCCTATTGATTCAGCTCTTCCAGCAGCCACCGGTATTCCAGCTCCTCCTAGACCTCAGAAGCCCTATTATGCACCGCCAGTATCCAGTATGCATCCAGCTCGAGGTGCTATTACCGGCCAGTCCAAGAGGCCAGGTCCGAGTCAGTCTCAGCCACTGCGTCCTCCGAGATGTTATTTTGAGTGTGGTGAAACTCGTCACCTGGTTAGACATTGCCTCAGAGCTAGGAAGGGTACATCTTCACAGACTTATCAGCCTCCACGTGCTCTACCGGGTCCTCTATCAATTCTTCTAGCCCCATCTGCCACTCCACCTCCTCAGGAAGCTCGAGGTGGAGGTTGGGAAGGTCGAGGTCGCCCTAAAAGAGGAGGCCAGGCCAGGTATTATACCCTTCCAACCCGTTCCGAGACCGTTGCTTCAGATTCAATCATCACAGGTATTGTCCTTATATGTCATAGGAGGCATCGGTATTATTTGACCCAGGCTCTACGTATTCATACGTGTTCTCTTATTTTGCTCCACATATGGGGATATCTCAGGATTCTTTGAGTTCCCCTGTTTATGCATCTACTCTTGTGGGAGACTCTCCAGTTGTGCACCGCGTATATCGATCGTGTTTGATTACTCTTAGTGGTTTTGAGACTAGGGTTGATTTGTTATTACTCAGTATGGTAGATTTCGATGTTATCTTTGGCATGGACTGATTGTCGCCCCATTATGCTATTCTTGATTGTCATGCTAAGACCGTGACGATGGGTTATGATGCATATTTGAGAGATGTCGGTGTTGACACCCCTTCAGTTGAGTCAGTCCCAGTAGTGAGGGGATTCCCCGATGTATTTCCAGCTAATCTTCCGGGTATGCCGCCCGATAGAGTTATTGATTTCGGCATCGATTTGTTGTCGTGTACTCAGCCCATTTTCGGTATTATATTGTGAAGAAAAATGATAGTTCTATGCGTATGTGTATTGATTATCGACAACTGAACAAGGTTACAATGAAGAACATGTATCCTTTGCCTCGCATCAATGATTTATTTGACTAGTTACAGGGTTCCAGGGTATTTTCCAAGATTGACTTGCGTTCTAGATATCATCAAATGAAGATTCAGGAACCGGACATCCCGAAGACTGTCTTCAGGACCAGATATGGTCCCTATGAGTTTCTTGTCATGTCATTTGGGCTGACCAATGCCCCACCAGCCTTTATGCATTTGATGCACAGCGTGTTCCAGCCTTATCTTGATTCTTTCGTCATTGTGTTTATTGACGACATCCTGGTATATTCCCGGTCCCGGGAAGATGATGAGCAGCACCTGAGGATCGTGCTTCAAACTTTGAGGGAGAAGAGATTGTATGCAAAATTCTCTAAGTGTGAATTCTGGATTGATTCAGTGGCATTATTGGGACATATAGTCTTGTGATGGGATCAAGGTAGATCCGAAGAAGGTGGAGGCGGTGCAGATCTGCAGTTTCCTTGGTTTGGCAGGGTACTACCGTCGCGCTGTAGAGGAATTTTCATCTATTTCACCACCTATGACCAGACTGACCCAGAAGGCTGCTCCGTTAAGGTGGACCGAGGAGTGTGAGGAGAGCTTTCAGAAGCTCAAGACATCTTTGACTACAGCCCAGTATTAGTTTTGCCTACAGGTTCGTGGTCTTACACTGTCTATTGTGATGCCTCGAGGATATGCCTTGGAGCGGTATTAATGCAGGACAGTAGGGTGATTGCCTACGCATCCAGACGGTTGAAGGTGCATGAGAAAAATTATCGGTTCATGACCTCTAGTTAGCAGCTAATGTTCACGCCCTGAAGATCTGGCGTCATTAGTTGTACGATGTTCCTTGTGATATTTACACTGATCACCAGAGTTTGCAGTACTTGTTCGGGCAGAAGGATCTCAATCTACGTCAGCAGAGGTGGTTGGAGATACTGAAAGACTATGGTATCACTATATTATACCACCGAGGAAGGCCAATGTAGTGGTCGATGCTCTGAGGTACCAGGTGGAGAGTTTGGGGAGTTTGGCATATCTTCCATCAGCTGAGAGGCCCTTAGCCTTGGATGTTCAGACATTATCCCGTCAGTTCATGAGATTGTATATTTCAGAGCCTAGTCGGGTATTCGCTTATGTGATTGCTCGGTCTTCTCTTTATGACCGCATCAGAGAGCGTCAGTATGATGACCCCCACCTTCTGGTTCTTCAGGATAGGTTCCGACGAGGTGATACCAGAGATGTGATTATAGGTGATGACGGCGTGATGAGGATGCAGAGCCGGATCTGTGTGCCCAATGTAGATGGGATTCGGAGGATGATTCTTGAGGAGTGTTAGATAACATAACCATTAGTCCCTTCTAGCAGTGTTAGAACCGGTGCTGAAGTTAATCTGTCCTTCAATACCTAAAAACTCTGTTCAAAAGCATCAATCCATTGAAACTTTGCTCCCTTCTGAGTCAACATTGTCAAAGGTGCTGAAAGGGAAGAAAATCCCTCTACAAATCTCCTATATTAACTTGCCATACCGAGAAAGCTACGAACCTCAGTCGGTGTCGTGGGTCTAGGCCAAGTCTTTAATGCCTCAATCTTTTGTGTATCAACTCAGATACCTTCACCCGAAATTATATGCCCAAGGAAATCTACACAGTTCAACCAGAATTCATATTTAGAGAATTTTCCATACAACTTCCTTTTTTGTAGAACTCTAAGCACAATACGCAAATGATCTACATGCTCAGCCTCTGAACGAGAATACACCAAAATATCGTTGATAAATACAGTAACAAACAGATCTAAAAAGGGTATGAACACACAATTCATTAAATCCATGAATACTGCTGGGGCATTGGTCAAATCGAACGACATAACACGAAAGTCAAAGTGCCCGTATCTGGTCCTGAGTGCTATCTTCTGAATGTCTTTCTCCTTAACCCTTACCTGATGGTACCCGGACCTCAAGTCTATCTTTGAAAAACACTTGGTACCTTGCAACTGATCAAATAAATCATCAATCCTCGGGAGCGGGTTCTTATTCTTGATCATCACCTTATTCAACTGTCATCAATCCTCGGGAGCGGGTTCTTATTCTTGATCGTCACCTTATTCAACTGTCTACGATGAATACACATCCATAAGGAACCATATTTATTCCTCAAAAATAACACAGGTGCTCCCTACGGTGATTAACTAGGTCTGATAAAGAATTTTTCAAGAAAGTCCTTTATTTGTTCCTTCAAATCTTTCAGCTCTGCGGGCGCCACTCTATAGAGAGGAATAGATGTTAGATGAGTATCTGGTAGTAGGTCCATAGAAAACTCAATTTCTCGCTCTGGAGGAAGACCCAGAAGCTCATCGAGAAAAACATTGGGAAACTCATTAACCACAGGGATGGACTGAATGGTTGGTGACTCTACTTCCACATCACGAACCCGAACTAAGTGATAAATATTGCCCTTTCTGATCATCTTCCTTGCCTTGAGATAGGAACTAAATTTACCTCTCGTTGATGCCGTATTACCTTTCCATTCCAAAGTAGGCTCCCCTAGAAATTGGAATCGGACCATCTTCGATCTATAATCAACGTTGGCATGAGAAGAAGCCAACCAATCCATTCCCGTTATAACTTCAAATTCTACAATATCTAACTCGATTAGGTCCGCTACTGTAGATCAACCATGAATTACTATTATGAAATCTCTATATACTTACTTAGCTATCCCTGAGTCCCAAACAGGTGTAGACACCTCAAAAGGTCTAACTAATTCATGTTGTATTCCAAACTTACTAGCAACCAATGGAATAACATATGGTAAGGTGGAACCTAGGTCAATCAGTGCATATACATCAAATGAGGAGACTAATAATATACATGTAACAATATCAGGCGATGACTCATCATCGTGTCGTCCTGCCAACGAACAATTGCGGTTATAAGAACCGCTCGAGCTAGATGCTCAGCCTCTACCTCTACGACGACTCATTGGTGCTTGTCAACCCTTCCCGTGGGATGTACTGATGATGATGAACTAGCTACAGATCTCGCTGGCTGAGCTATGCTTGCATCACCTCTCGCCAGAAAATTCCTCATAACGTGGCCCAAATAACCACAAGTATAACAAACACCCAACCCCATATGGCACTGCCCGACATGCTGCTTACCATACTAAGCACATCGTTGCAAGGGCGGCCTCATTTGACTTGACTCACCCCTATACTGAGAACCAAAATACGGACCCGGTATCAACAAAGTCAAACATTGCTTAATTATTTTAAGTCATCAAGCCTTTAAACATTCACATTTTGATGAAAAACGATAACTCGAGCTAGGGACCTCCAAATTCGATTTTGGGCATACGCCCAGGTCCAAATCACGATACGAACCCACCAAATCCGAGTCCATTTTATAAAAATATTGACCGAAGTCAACTTAAATGGATTTTTAAGGAAAGTTTTCATATTTTATAAATATTTAACACAAAAGCCTCCAGGAAAAACACCAGGACTGTGCATGCAAATTTTTGAAGGATCAAAAAATCTATAGAAGGCTTTGAAACAAGGATTTAAGGTTTAAAAACCTAGATGACCTATCGGGTCATCACATTCTCCACTTCTAAAACAACTATTCATCCTGGAATGGACATAAAAAGTACATGGGCTAGTGAAAAGGTGTGGATATTTGCTCTGCATGTCTAACTCCGACTCCCAAGTAGCTACCTCGATCGACTAACCTCTCCACTATACTCGAACTAAAGGATAACTTTTAGACATCAACTATCGAACCTACCGGGTTTGACTACAATGCCAGTGTTTGTGTGAGGCGAGATTTCAGAAGCTCAAGACTACTTTGACTACAACGCCAGTGTTTTTGTTGTCTACATGTTGATGATCTTACATGGTGTATTATGATGCCTCTCGTGTTGGGCTCGATAATGTATTGATGTAGGATGGCAAAGTGATTGCATATGCGTCACAACAGTTGAAGGTTTATGAGAAAAATTACCTTGTCCATGACTTGGAGATCACATCCATTGTTCATGCATTGAAAATTTGCAGGCACTATTTTTACGGTGCGTCGTGCGAGGTTTTCACAGATCATCAGAGTCTATAGTATTTGATCAAAAAAGGATCTTAATTTGAGGCAAAGGAGGTGGTTGGAGCTATTGAAAGACTATGATTTCACCATCTTGTATCATCCTGAGAAGGTCAATGTGATGGCCGATGCCTTGAGTAGAAAGGTAGTGACTATGGGAAGTCATGCGTACATTCCAATCCGTGAGAGACCGCATGCATCATATGTTCAAGCTTTGGCCAATCAGTTTGTGAGGCTGGATGTTTCGGATTCAGTCGTGTTCTAGCTTGAATAGTCGCTGGATTTTCCTTTTTTGAGTGCATCAGGGAGAGGCAATATGATGACCCTCATTTGCTTGTCCTTGGGGACACAGTATGACGCGGTGGTGCCAAGAAGGTTACTGTTGGAGATAATGGAGTTTTGAGGATGCAAGGTCATATTTGTGTGCCCAATGTAGATGAGCTTCGTGTGTTGATTCTTGAGAAGGCCCACAGTTCCTGGTATTCTATTCATCCAGGTGCCGCTAAGATGTATCAGGAGTTGCGGCAACATTATTGGTGGAGAAGGAAGAAGAAGGGCATAGTTACTTATGTAGCTCGGTGTCTAAATTGTCAGCAAGTAAAGTGTGAGCATCAGAGACCTGGTGGTTTGCTTCAGAAGTTAGAGATTCCTTAGTGGAATTCGGAGCATATCACTATGAATTTTGTTGTTAGACTCCCACTGACTCATAGGATGTTCGATGCGCTATGAGTTATTGTGGATAGACTGACCAAGCCAGCTCATTTTATTCTTGTGGTAGTTACCTATTCTTCAAAGCGATTAGCTAAGATCTACATCTGCGAGATCATCCGTCTTCACGGTGTGCCTGTGTCTATAATTTCTGACCAAGGTACATAGTTCACCTCGCACATTTGGAGAGCAGTATATCATGAGTTGGGCATGCCGGTTGAGTTGAGCACAACATTTCATCCTCATACGGACGGACAGACCGAGCGCACTATTCAGATATTGGAGGATATGCTTCGCACTTGTGTTATAGATGTTGGGGGTTTGTGGGATCAGTTATTGCACTTGCAGAGTTTGCCTACAACAACAACTACCAGCATTCAGATGCCCCCTATGAGGCATTATATGGGAGGTGGTTCCATTGGGACGGTTTGAGCTTGGGCAGGATCGGTTGTTGGGTATAGATTTGGTACACGATGCCTTGGATATGGTTAAGATTATTCAGGATGGACTTCACACATATCACTCCAGGAAGAATAGTTATGTCGATCGTCGAGTTTGTGATGTTGCATTCATGGACGGAGAGAGAGTATTGCTTCGGGTTTCGCCCATGAAGGGTGTGATGTGGTTCAGAAAGAAGGGGAAAGTTTAGCCTTAGGTACATCAGACCCTTTGAGATTCTGGAGAGAGTGGGTGAGGTGGCATAAAGGATTGCATTGCCACCTAGTTTATCAGCAGTCCATCTGATGTTCCATGTGTCCATGCTCCAGAATTATCACAATGATCCATCCCATGCGTTAGATTTCAGCTCAATCCAATTGGACAAGGATTTGACTTACGAGAAGGAGTCGATGGCTATTCTAGCCCCGTAGGTTTGATAGTTGATGTCTAAAAGTTATCCTTTAGTTCGAGTATAGTGGAGAGATTAGTCAGTCGAGGTAGCTACTTGAGAGTCCGAGTCAGACATGCCGAGCAAATATCCACACCTTTTCACTAGCCCAGGTACTTTTCTATGTCCGTTCGAGGAGAAACAATTGTTTTAGAGGTGGAGAATGTGATGATCCGATAGGTCATCTAGAGTTTTAAACTGTAAATCTTTGTTTCGAAGCCTTCGATAGCTTTTTAAGCCTTACAAAATTTGCATGCACAGTCCGAGTGTTTTTCCTGGAGACTTTTGTGTGAAAAATTGATAAAATATGAAAATTTTCCATAAAAATCCATTTGAGTTGACTTCGATCAATGTTTTGAACAAATGGACTCGGATCCGTATTTTGATAGTCTCGGTGGGTTCGTATCGTGATTTGGGACCTGGGCGTATGCCAAAAATCGAATTCGGAGGTCCCTAGCTCGAGTTATCGCTTTTCATCAAAATTTGAAAGTTTAAAGGCTTGATGACATTAAAGAATTGAGTAATGTTTGACTTTGTTGATACCGGGTCCGTATTTCGGATAGACTACGGACCTTCTGAACTTAAAAATGTTTCTGGATTTTCACTTTGGCTTGTTTTTGGTGTCATGTGCTTTGCGATCACGAAGCTTCTCTCGCAAACGCGAAGGGGAGTTTTTGACAGGGGATATTTTCTTCATCGCGAACGCGGTAGCTTGGTCGCGAACGCGGAGCAATGGAGGCTTTACCCTTCGCGAGCGCGACCAGCTTCCTGCGAACGCGTAGGCTTGGACTTGGGAAGGGGGGATCATTCTTTCTACACGAATGAAAGCATTGGCTCGCGAACGTGAAGGCCAGCGTGGAGTAGCCTTTGCGAACGCGTTGGAGGACTCACGAATGCGAAGGCCTTTTACGCTGTTGCACTTTGCTAATGCGGCAGGCCCTTCGCGAACGCGAAGAAGGCCTAACGCCCAAACTTTAAAACATTTGAAAATCGGGATTTCTCACATTTTTCATAACCCTTCCATTAGAGCTCGGCCTAGGGAGATTTTGAAGAGAAAACTTAACATCAATTCATAGGTTTGTACACTTTAAATCATTTTCTTCAATTTCTAACATCACCCATTAATTTCTAGCTCTAATCTTTGTTCTTCCATAGTAGAAAACTAGGGATTTAGGAATAATTGGGGTTTTTTTCAAATTAGGGATTTAGTCCTCAAATTGAGGCCGAATTCCGAAACTAGTTACATAATCGGTCTCGGGGAGGGGAGGGGGGGGGGAGGGGCAAATGGGAAAATGGGAAAATGGATTTTGGTCTTCAGATTTGACCAAGCGGGTCGGGGTTGATTTTTGACTTTTTGGGAAAAAGTGTGCAAATTCTAAATTTATGCATTATAATTGATTCCTTTAGAAATGTTTGATATTATTGAGTCAATGGTGGTTTGATACGACTGGTTTGGAGGCGAATTCTAGGGGAAAGTCCCTAGTAGAGCTCTGAGTTGACGGTAGAGTGAGGTAAGTGTTGACATTAACCTTGATTTGAGGGAATCGGGGACCCTGAGACTATGTGCTATGTGAATTTCATGTGTTGAGGCATATATGCAAGGTGACGAGTGCTTATACGCCGCCGAATTACTTGTTTCCCTGCTTTTTCCACTTTTCCTTAATTATCTCCTTCCCTGCTTTATTGTTATGTGCCCTCAGTACTTTCCATGCTTTTATTTCTACTTGTTAATCATTGTTTCTCCTGTTAAAAATGGTATACCTATTCATGCATTCATGACTTGCTGCTATTTTCCTTAATTAACGTACTTGCACCTTCTAATTATCATTTACTGGACTTGTGTTGCCATGTAGTATTTCATATGTGAGTTTCCAAGTTGGTACAAGGATTCCTTTCTGTTTCAGCTTTATATTCATTAGTTTTGGATGTTCTTGTGATTTGAAATATGGATTTAACTGTACTCAGTGAATAATTGTACTTATATGGTGGGATCGGGTTGCACGCCGTAATAAGTGAAATAAGGATGGATTGACACGGAGGAATAAGGGAGAATTTGTATTGATATGGTGGGATCGTGTTGCACGCCGCAACAGGTGAAATAAGGGTGGATTGATACGGTGAAATAAGGGTGAATTGTGATACCAGTTTTGTTATATGGTGGATTAGGTTTCGCACCGCAACATATGTTGATTTATGCTGTCTTCGGAATATCTTTCTCCTGAACCCTTACTTGATAGTACCCGGACCTCAACTCTATCTTTGAGAAACACTTGGCATCTTGCAGTTGATCAAGTAAATGATCAATCCTCGGGAGTGGGTACTTTTTCTTGATCGTCACCCTATTCAATTGTCTATAATCAATATACATCCGTAAGGAACCATCTTTCATCCTCACAAATAACACAGGTTCGCCCCACGGTGATGTACTAGGTCTCTGTTCCTTCAACTCCTTCAGCGCTGCGGGTGCCATTCTATAAGGAGGAATTGATATTGGTTAAGTATCTGGTAGTAGGTTAATAGCAAACTCAATTTCTCGCTCTGGAAGAAGACCCAGAAAGCTCATCGAGAAACTCATTAACCACAAGGATAGACTGAATGGTTGGTGACTCTATTTCCACATCCTGAACCCGAACTAAGTGATAAATATAACCCTTTCTCATCATTTTCATTGTCTTGAGATAGGAAATAAATTTACCTCTCGGTGATGTCATATTACCTTTCCATTCCAAAACAGGCTCCCCAGAAAATTGCAATCGGACCATCTTTGATCTATAATCAACGTTGGCATGACAAGAAGCCAACCAATCCATACTCATTATAACTTCAAATTCTACCATATCTAACTCAATTAGGTCCTCTACTGTAGATCGACTATGAACTACTTCTATACAACCTATATATACCCGCCTAGCTATCACTGGATCCCCAACAGGTGTGGACTCCTCAAAAGGCTTAACCAACTCAGGTTTTATTCCAAACTTACTAATAACCAACAGAGTAACATATGATAAGGTGGAACCTAGGTCAATCAATGCATATACATCAGATGAGGAGACTCATAATATACATGTAACAACATCAGGTGATGACTCCTAATCCTGCCGTCCGGCTAACGCATAAATGCAGTTTTGAGGACTGCTAGAGCTATATGCTCTGCCTTTACCTCTACCACGACCCATTTGTTCTTGTGAACCCTGCCCAGGGGGGAATACTTGTGATGATGAACCAACTACGGATCCCGCTGGCTGAGATATGCTTACATCACCTCTCGTCGGACAATCCCTCATAATGTGGCCCGAATAACCACAAGTATAACAAACACCCAACCCCATACAGTACTGCCCCGCATGCTGCTTACCACACTGAGCACATCGTGGCAAGGGAGGCCTCATCTGACTTGACTCACCCTATACTGAGAACATGAGGCCCTGAAATTCTGACCAAGGCCCTGAATATGTTGAACGATTAAATCTCTTACCAAAAACTGAGGGGGGGTGCCAGCCGATGGCTGGGCTGGATACCTTGCGTATTGTTGTCTCTGACCACCTCGAAACTCAACAGAAGGACCCGAAGACCTCGCTCTCTTATTTTGGGCCCTATCATGCTCACAATCAGCCCTCTGCTTCTGCTTATGCTCCTCTACACCCTGAGTGTATGCTTGAATACGAGAAATATCCATGTCTTCCTGAAGTGTGACCGACATACAATTGTTAAGCAAGTGCGGCTCTAATCCCATCACAAACTGGTGAACCCGATCCTCCATCTTAGGTACAATAGTGGTAGCATACCTAGCAAATGAATCAAAGTGAAGAGACTGTACTCCCGAAATCTTATGTTACCCTGCCGAAGGGTCAAGGACCTATCGACTATGGCCTGTCTAAGCTCTGGTGGCAGACAATGACGAAGAAAAGCCTCTGTGAACTCTTGCCATACTTTTGGAGGGGAATCCTCACCTCTTGACAATTCCCAAGACTCGTACCAATTAACTGCGACATCCTGAAGTCTATAGGAAGCTAGCTCAACTGACTCAGTCGTAGTGGCCTTCATTACCCTCAAAGTCCTCTGCATTCTATCGATAAATACCTGAGGGTCTTCGTTTGGATCTGCCTCAGTGAATACCGGAGGGTCAAAATTAATGAAATCACGAACCCTCTCACTAACGGACCTATCTATATGACTAATACCTACTTCCTGACGTCGAGCCTGTGCAGCTACTAATAGAGCGAATAGCTGAATAACATCTCTCATCTCCTGACCCAGTGTATTTGGCTGAGAGCATGAATGTACAGGGGCGGGTGCTGGAGCTGATGGCCCTCACAGCTCTTCTTGAGAGGGCGGGGTATGTGAATTCTGATATGAAATATCACTATGAGACTCTCTCCAAGCCCTGGTAACTCATGGCGCTCGACTAGTAGTCTCACCAGCCACAAACTCTCCCTTCTTAGCGGCTGTAGTTTTTGGAGGCATCGCTAAAAACATAACATATCGTTAGGAACATGAATTCTTATACTGCACGATCTAAGATAATAATGGAGGATAACATGATATATGTCATGTAGCCTCCTGTCTATAAGTGTGGTGCACAACACACCCATAAACAAGACTCTACTAGACATGGTCTGTAGACAACCCTAGGACATAACTGCTCTGATACCACTTTTTTCACGTCCCAAACTGATGGGACGCGACGGGTGCACAAGTCCTACATGTCGAACACCTTTAAGAATGCTTCTAAGATATAAACATGAATAACATACGCGAAGGGAACCTGTCCAAAAGACATATACATATACATGCGGAATACAATGGATCGAGCCGACAAAGCTGCTATAGACAACTATATACCAAAAATTGAAGCCGACAATGCCACATACTATCCAACTATACAAAATGTTTACATACCTCTAATAGAATATACAACTGTACAAGGATGGGACTGGGCCCCGTCATACCCATATATGTATGCAAACATATCGTACCAAGGTCAAAAATCGCTCCGGATCAAGTGGAGCACACCAACTCTCGCTGATCAAGGATCCTAAGGAGGGGGACCGTCAGCTTGTCTACCTAAACATGCGGGCATGAAATGCAAGCACCGTGAAATAAGGCATCAGTACGAATAATGTATTGAGTATGCAAGGCATGAAAATCAGTAACAGACATACATGAAACATGGAATAAAGAATTCCTCCTGTAAGTCTAATAACTTTGTAAATCCTGATACATTTGTAATGTACAGCACGTGTATAATGTAGTATCATGCATGGGTATAGGTGTATATAATATCATCAAGCCTCTAAGGGAATCCCATCATATCATCTCGGCCACTTTGGGAAAATCATCAACGTATACCAGTTGATCATGTGTTGCTGCGTATATAACGTCGTAGCCTTTTCTCATATCCCGTATACATATATATGTATATACACACACACATATATACGCATATACTTACGTATGGTCATGGGTCAATGAACATGTATAAATGAATGCAATGCATGAGAAGTACATCAATAAAATTTCTCGCAACGTCATAAGACCATTATACCTCTGATTAATATCATGAAATAAACGTCATCAACTTGCGTATTTTCTAAGACCCAATGAACATACGATAGAATAATAAGACATATGGGAATTAAACAACATAGGCACCTCTAATACTTTTATGAATAGACTCATTTATGGAAGTTGCACATTTACTCGTTTCGTTTGTATCGTATGGATCATGCCCAAAAGAAACAAGGGATAACCTTAACATACCTTAATTTCTTATAAAATCTCGAGAAGGTCATAGATAAATCATTCAGACTTGGATAATTTTTGACTAAGGTGTTGCACGTTTGTTAACTCATTCTCCATAACAATTGAAGAGTAAACGTTTATGATAGCCTCTCCAGGAATGAGAGAACATCAAATCAAAGGTGAATGTTATAATAGCCTTCAAGAATGAGAGAACAAGGTCATTAAATGTTTGTCTTCAACCTGGACATGTATTGGCGGTGGAAGTCCTACAATTATGACATATAGTGCTTACTAAGACAAAGGATACTACATTCTTATCCCCATATTAAAGTACTTAATGTATATAGAATTTTGTCTACTTTAATATCTCACATTTAACTAATTATCCACATAATAATTTCTATGTCTCATTTCACTTAAATAGTAGTATACTTCATATACCTTACTATCATGGTCATGTGGTAGTGCACTAATCCATAAATACGGGGTATTATAGTTTAGACCGTATTTTATTCCAAATTGACCACCTTCACTGGAAACTCATTTTCTTTGATTTGTTTACTATTTATCTTTCACGGCACTTACTTATTGCTTGTTATAAATAGCATAAATGCTTATAATATTAAGAAAATCTCATCCCCGAGCTTACGTCGATTAATTGAAGACGAAATTTTAACATACAAAACGCGAGATGAAACATGACTGCACAATGACGTAAGTGTTGAATTTAACCTTGATTTGAGAAAAACATGAACCCTCAGACTATGTGCTATGTGAATTTCATGTGTTGCAGCGTATATGCAAGGTGACAAGTGCTTATACGCCGCCGAATTACTTGTTTCTCTGTTATTTTTGTTTTTCCTTAATTATGTGCCCTAAATGCCTTTCGTGCTTTAGTTGCTACTTGTTAATCATTGTTTCTCCTGTTAAAAATGATTGACATCTTCATGCTTTCACGGCTTGCTGCTATTTTCCTTAATTGACGTACTTGCACCTTCTAATTGTCATTTACTGGACTTGTGTTGTCGTGTAGTATTTCATATGTGAATTTTCAAGTTGGTACAAGGTGTCCCTTCTGTTTCAGCTTTATATTCATTAGTTTTGGAGGTTCTTGTGATTTGAATTATGGATTTAACAGTACTCATTTAGTAATTGTACTAATATGGCAGGACATGGTTGCACGCTGCAATAGGTGAAATATGGATGGATTGACACGGACGAATAAGGGTGAATTTGTACTGATATGGTGGGATTGATTTGCATGCTGCAACAGGTAAAATAAGCGTTAATTGATACGATGAAATAAGGGTGAATTGTGATACTAGTTTTGTTATATGGTGGGATCGGGTTGTTCGCTGAAACATATGTTTATTTATGATTGTTGATGTTGTTACAGAGGAATAAGAGAGGATTGTATTGTATAAGGATCGAGTTACACGCCGCAACAACCTACGTGTTTTCTATTTCCGTGAGATGTGCTGGTTGTTGGTATTTTCATTTGAAACTCTAAGGATTTGTAATTGTGATCATCGCTGGTTTATTTCTTGAGGCTGTAGCTATTTCAATTAACTGTCTTATTTTCTTCCATATTTAATGCTTCCGTCTTTATTATATATTGCATATAAATTGTAGTGTGAGTGACCTGCCTTAGCCTCATCACTACTTTGTGGAGGTTAGGCACGACACTTACAGTGTACATGGGGTCGGTTGTACTCATACTACACTCTGCATTTTCTTTGCAGATTTTGGAGTCGGTCCCCCCGGTGGTTATTAGCGTGCTCGGATTGGGCAGCTTGTGGAGACTTGAGGTACATCTGCTCAGCGTCTGCAGCTCCTAGAGTCCCCTTCCCTTTTATTTAGCTATGTACTTTCCTTCAGACAACTTCTTGTTTTATTCAGACCCTTGTTTGTACTATTCTAGTAGTTTGTGCACTTGTGACACTGGGTCTAGGGTTGTATCAGATATTTTAGTTGTTATATTTTCCGCACTTTGCTTTGGATCATTAAAGTTATTTCAGTTCTCTCTCATTGTTTAATTTAAACTGTATATAAATGGATAAAATGTTCTAACATTGTCTTGCCTAGTGAGTGAAATGCTAGGCGCCATCACATTCCCGAAGGTGGGAATTTTGGGTCGTGATATTTTTTAAGTTCAAAATTTCAGGACATTGTATCCTAAAATTTAAGTTTTTTAGTTCAAAGCTTCAGGATAATGTTTCCTGAATTTCAGTTTCTCAGAACACTATGTCCCGAATTTCAGTTTTTTAGTTCATGCTTGTACATCAAATTTCAGGTTTGTATATCTTTATTCTGCAAAATATATAAAGCCAACAATCTTAAAGTGAAAGTTTTGTTGTTGGTTAAGATGAAAGTGGTACAACTTTAATCGATGAAGCTATATCAATTTGTGAATTATTGATTAAGGGAATAAATTCTTTGATAGAAAATATTACGTGAAGTGAAAAAGAATTAGGAAATGTGAAAGAAGAAGACATAAAGAAGAGAAACGGGCGGATGATACGAGAAGGAGAAGGGAAGTGACTGGCCTTTTTAAGTAGCTAGCTAAACTTTAAATAATTTGTAAACTTTGGTTGAAACTTAAATTACAGCAAAAAAAATGATTGGAATAGTTGTCCTTTTTATAATATATGTTCAGGTTTTAATCCCACCATAAAACAATACTTCAACAGTTGAAATACTCCAAGAATTATGTTATAATAGCATTCAAGAATGAGAGCACAAGGTCATTAAATGTTTGGCTTCAACCTGGACATGTATTGGCGGTGGAAGTCCTACAATTTTGATTTACTAAAACAAAGGATACTACATTCTTATCCCCATATTAAGGTACTTAATGTCTATAGTATTTTGTTTACTTTATTATCCCATATTTAACTAATTAGCCACATAATAATTTTTATGTCTCATTTCACTTAAATAGTAGTATACTTCATATACCTTACTATCATGGTCATGTGGTATTGCACTAATTCATAAATATGGGGTATTATAGTTTAGACCGTATTTTATTCCAAATTGACCACCTTCAATGGAAACTCATTTTCTTTGATTCGTTTACCATTTATCTTTCACGGCACTTACTTATTGCTTGTTATAAATAGCATAAATGCTTATAATCTTAAGAAAATCTCATCCCCGAACTTACATCGATTAATTGAAGATGAAATTTTAACGTACGAAAATGCGAGATGTAACATGAGTTGACTGCACAATGAGGTAAGTGTTGAGTTTAACCTTGATTTGAGGGAAACAGGAACCCTCGGACTATGTGCTATGTAAATTTCATGTATTGCAGCGTATATGCGAGGAGACAAGTGCTTATACGCCGCCGAATTACTTGTTTCTCTATTTTTTCCTCTTTTCCTTAATTATGTGCCCTAAATGTCTTTCATGCTTTAGTTGCTACTTGTTAATCATTGTTTCTCCTGTTAAAAAAGATTGACATCTTTATGCTTTCACGACTTGCTGCTATTTTCCTTAATTGACGTACTTGCACCTTCTAATTGTCATTTACTGGACTTGTGTTGTCGTGTACTATTTCATATGTGAATTCCAAGGTTGTACAAGGTTTCCCTTCTGTTTCAGCTTTATATTCATTAGTTTTGGAGGTTCTTGTGATTTGAATTATGGATTTAACAGTACTCATTTAGTAATTGTACTAACATGGCAGGACATGGTTGCACGCTGCAATAGGTGAAATATGGATGGATTGACACGGACGAATAAGGGTGAATTTGTACTGATATGGTGGGATTGGGTTGCACGTTGCAACAGGTAAAATAAGGGTGGATTGATACGATGAAATAAGGGTGAATTGATACGATGAAATAAGGGTGAATTGTGATACTAGTTTTGTTATATGGTGGGATCGGGTTGTGCGCTGAAACATATGTTTATTTATGATTGTTGATGTTGTTACAGAGGAATAAGAGAGGATTGTATTGTATAAGGATCTAGTTTCACGCCGCAACAACCTACGTGTTTTCTATTTCCTTGAGATTTGCTGGTTTTCGGTATTTTCATTTGAAACTCTAAGGATTGGTAATTGTGATCATCGCTGGTTTATTTCTTGAGGCTGTAGCTATTTCAATTAATTGTCTTATTTTCTTCCGTATTTGATGCTTCTGTCTTTGTTATATATTGCGTACAAATTGTAGTGTAAGTGACCTGCCTTAGCCTCATCACTACTTTGTGGAGGTTAGGCACGACACTTACAGTGTACATGGGGTCGGTTGTACTCATACTACACTCTGCATTTTTTATGCAGATTTTGGAGTCGGTCCCCCCGGTGGTTATTAGCGTGCTCGGATTGGGCAGCTTGTGGAGACATGAGGTACATCTGCTCAGCGTCTGCAGCTCCTAGAGTCCCCTTCCCTTTTATTTAGCTATGTACTTTCCTTCAGACAACTTCATGTTTTATTCAGACCCTTGTTTGTACTATTCTAGTAGCTTGTGCACTTGTGAACACTGGGTTCAGAGTTGTATCAGATATTTTAGTTGTTATATTTTCTGCACTTTATTTTGGATTATTAAAGTTATTTCACTTCTTTCTCATTGTTTAATTTAAACTGTATACAAATGGATAAAATGTCCTAACATTGTCTTGTCTAGCGAGTGAAATGTTAGGCGCCATCACATTTTCGAAAGTGGAAATTTTGGGTCGTGATATTTTTTAAGTTCAAAATTTCAGGACACTATATCCTAAAATTTAATTTTTTTAGTTCAAAGCTTCAGGATAATGTTTCCTGAATTTCAGTTTCTCAGAACACTATGTCC
>MDKI01235991.1:0-11098 GCA_005239505.1 Nicotiana paniculata | reverse complement strand
CTAATGGCTAAAGAATAAATACATTTAAAACGCTGGCTTTAAAATAAAGACAGCTTCTATTAGCGGCTATTTGTACACATCGCCCAATAAAAAATCGGTCTTCAGACTTTTCTTTATACCTATACTTTGTATTTTCAATTAAAATATAAGAGGATCAGTAGCGACCCAGTCGCTACAATAGGGATTAAGGGGCGACTTCTTAAAGTCATTATAAATAATATGGAGCCAAAATTTTAGTTTTAGCGGGTACCAAAATTTTGAGCCACATTAGAGGCGACCTCAGAAAAGTCACTGCTAAATAATCACCTTTAGAAGCGATTTATAAAGTCGCTGCTAAAGGTGTAACTTCTGTAGCAACATTTTTGGTCGCCGCTATATATTGCCGCTAAAAATCCAATTTCTTGTAGTGATATTTGACTTTGTATATCCACTTGCAACCTATAGGTGTTTTTCCTTTTGGCAATGTAATAATTTCCCAAGTGCTATTATTTTCAAGTGCCTCAATCTCTGACTTCATTGCATCAACCCACCTAGGATCCTTTACTGCTTCTGCATATGTACCAGGTTCAGTTGTAGTGGACATTGTTGATATGTAAGCCTTGTACTTTGTTGAGATATTTTCATAGGACAAGTAATCTGATATTGGATAATTAACATCATGATGTACATTCAGGGACACAAAATCTTTCATCCATATTGGTGGATGTTTTTCTCTTCCAGACCTTCTATTGTTTTGTATATCTTGCTGATTTTCTCCTGATACTGCAGAAGGAAGAAGTGTTGTTTGGTCTGTTTGTTTTTGTTCCATGTTTTCATTAGTATGAAATTCCAAGTTGTCTGCTCTTGATTGTGCATTCTGATCCCGAACTTCATCTCTTGTATAATCAGAACCATAGTCTTGATTATTACCATCTTGGTTGTGTGAGTTTTGTGGGGAACCAGCATCAGCAGCCTGATATTCTTCAGTTCTTATGTTGTCTAGATAGGGATGATATAGGAATAGAGTAGAAGAAGAGGTTGTGACATCCTTGAAAGGAAATACATTTTCCCTGAAAGTTACTTCTCTGCTTACAAAGAAAGAACAAGAAGTTAAATCATATAATATATAACCTTTTTGTACCTCTGAATATCCCATTAAAATTGCAGATTTAGCTCTTGGTTTGATCTTGTCTGTTTCATGTAGAATTTTTGCATAACACAAGCACCCTATAACTCTTAAATGAATCAGAGAAGGCTTTCTTCTGTACGACTTTTCAAATGGTGATACTCCTAAAATTGATGAAGGCAGTTTATTAATTATATATACAACAACTAAAATACAATGACCCCAAAATTTGATAGGGATATTAGCTTGCAATCTTATTGCTCTGGTTACTTCTAGTATATGCCTATGTTTTCTTTCAGCTACTCCATTTTGTTGCGGAGTATAAGCACATGTTCTCTGATGAATTATTCCTAACTTGTTAAACACATTATTACAAACACTATTGACAAACTTTGTTCCATTAACTGTTCTTATTATTTATACTGTTGTGTCAAACTGTGTTTGTACATATTTCAGAAAACATTGAAGAACAACACACACATCAGATTTGAGTTTCAACAAATATATCCAAGTCATTCTAGAATAGTCATCTATTATTGTTAGAAAAAACTTATTTCCATCAAAAGTAGGAATCTTATAAGGATCCCAAACATCCATATGAATCAATTCAAAACAAGTATTACTTTTTATACAGCTTGCTGGAAAGGGTAATCTAACTTGTTTTGCACAAGGACACACATTACAACTATTCACTACCTCTGCTATAGATTCAGTACTCGTTTGAATTATTTTCTTAAGAATAGTCAAAGACACATGTCCAAATCTTTTATGCCATAGACTTATATCTTCTCTACTAAGTAAATTCTTGGCAAGAAAACTGAATTCATGTCTTTATTAGCCAGTTGACTCAGTAGGATGTATAGCCAATCTCTCTCTTTACCAATCTCCTTCACCCTCCCATTGAAGAGATCCTGAAAAATAAAGAAATGAGGGTAGAAGGTTGTTGCACAGGCTAGTTCCTTAGTCATTTGTGACACAGACATCAAATTGAATTTGAATTGTGGTAAATGAAATACATTACTAAGTGTACTATTACTAGAAATTGAGCTGGTACCAGTGTGTGTAACATTTGATACCTCTCCATTAGGTAGACATACTCTTTTAGGATTACTATTTTTAACTATTGATTCTTGATAATATTTTAATATCAAATACCATGTGATTTGTAGCCCCAGTGTCAATATCCATTCTTTTGGAAATTTGAAATTAGTAATGCAGTATTCATACCTGTTGCATTAGCTGCAGAACTGGTGTTGCTACTTTCAGGATTGACCTTGTGTAGAATTTGCAAGATTTGTTCATTTTGATCCTTGGTGAAAGCTCCTATCTGTGATGCTGCTTGCAATCCAGATTGAAACCCATTAGTGCCATTGCTTATCTGTTGACTATTTTTCATCTGAGCAGTTTGATGTTGTACTTCTGTTAGAACATTATATGCAGCTGGACCTTTTGTTCCATTGTTATAGTTTCCTTAGCCTTTCCTTTTTGATTTGAAATCAGTAGGATACCTAACTATTTTGTAATAATTTTCTTTGGTGTGATCTTTGAGTTTGCAAAATTCACATTGCACATTATAGTTTCTTTTATATCTTTTATTTCCCACATTTCTTCTATACATTGCTACATCAAAATTTTCAGGCCCTATAGCTGGGTTTGCACCTAAAATTCCAGAACATGAAGCCACTGCCAAACTTTCATCACTTATAACCATAGAATAGGCTTGATTCACTGTTGGAAGTGGACTTCTCATAAGAATTTGACTTCTAGCTTGGGCATATGAATCATTCAACCCCATAAGAAACTGATACACTTTCAGTTTTTGAATATACACCACAAAGTATCTTGATCTTGGGTAATCACAACCAGGAACTAGAATTAAAGACTCAAACTCTTCCCACATGTCTTTCAGTTTTGAGTAATATGCAGAAACAGATGATGTCCCTTGGGTGAGCGTGGCTATCTCTTTGTGAAGATTGAAAGTTCTTGCATCATCCACTTTGTAAAACCTTTCATACAAACCATCCCACATTTTCTGAGCATTAGACGCATACATTATTCCACCCAAAAGACTACTGTTTACTGAATTCATTATCCAAGAGAGTACAATTGCATTTACTCTCTCCCAATGACTCCAGGAAATACTTGTTTCTTGCATGTTCCATCAACCATCCCTAATTTGTTTCTACCCAAAAGAGTTACTCGCATAGAACGAAACCACACAGAATAGTTTTCATTTCCAGTTAGCTGGAATGAAATAATCTGTATTCCACTCACATCAGAAGGGTGAAGAAACAAAGGATGATTATAATCCATACTTGTTGATTGAGAGTTTACAGGTGTTTGATTTTGTTGAGTGTCATTTGATCATTTGCAGAATTCATTTTGAAATCTTGAAAATTTCAATTCTTAAATTTCGATACAAACAAGAACAACCAGAATTAACAGAGAAATCGAAATTGAATCTGAATCAAAGCTATAAGAACTAAGCTTTAGTGGCTCTGATACCATGAAGTATTTTGAGAATGAAGGTCACAACAATAGTGACTGGTGGAAGAAGGTGATACCGTCAAAGAAGAAGAAGAGAGAAGATATCAGAGAAGAAGAAAGCAAAATTTTTTATTATTCAACTTAATAATATCCACTGTGTTCTGTACTATATATATATATGATTAACAATTAACTTATCGTTTAACTAATTAACTAACTCTAACAGTAATTCACTAACTCTAACAGTGATTATAACTAATTAATTAACTATATATTAAAATTACTTAATTGACCTTCTTATCTTTCTTTAACAAGTTTCTATAGGCATTCATTATCAACTCTCCTTCTTTTTAAGATTTTCACTAATTCAATCAACGGTTTCTTTATCTCTCAAAACGATAACTTATTATATGTGTTATTAGGATTCTTCCGTAGCTACTCTAGTTGTTGTACTCCTGTAGAATACTATGACCTCTTGTATTATAATTATTGATGTATCATTGTTTGCAAAGAAACGAAGAGCAAATACCTTTCTATTCCTAAATTATATGTCAAGATGGTATTAGAGATGGCCCCAACTCATTTTCTACCTCAACCTTTCTTTCTTACATTTCTTCCCAACCAAGACCGCTCCATCTACCTCCTCAAATCCCCTTAACCATGCTCATCACTTTATTTCCATCAAACTTATCTTCAAAAATTGCTTATTCTGGAAGACTCAATTATTACTTTTTATGTGGACAAAATCTTCATGAATTCATTAATAAATTACAACTATGTCCATAATATATTATTATTGTTGAGAGATCAAGTTCAATCCAAACTAACTTAGCATTCATCGTTTGGATCCAACGGGATCAACTTATATGAGTCTCCTCATATAATCTCTTTAAAAAAATCATACATATTATTGTTGTCTCTTGAATATTTTCAAAGATATTTGAATGCTTTGGAAGCTGCTTTGTCCTCTACTTCCAACACCAAATTTCTTAGCCTTCATATGCAATTGCAAAACCTCTTAAACAAGTTGATTTAAGTGTTACCTAATTTTTTTAAATGGAAATCTTCTCTCTAATGAATTCGCAGTTTTTGTTAGACCTTTGAGTCCTTCGGATTTCATCATTTATTATGTGTTCAAGGGATTGCGACACGATATAACGATATTTTTACTACTTTCTCCGCAAGACATGCGCTAGTTACATATTTTGAGCTCCATACCCTATTACTAAATTATGAATTTATTCATGGATCGTCACTGTCATCCTTCTCTATCAATCTACCTGACATGTCTCATATCCTAACACCCAATATGCTCAACGCACATTTAATGGGGATAGACAATCTTCAATTGGAACAATATTAACTCTCAAAGGAGTCGTAAGCGTCCAAGAATTGAGAACCTTTGCTCATACTTTCTCACAACGATGTGAAGCTTATATCATCCATGTGCCGGTGTCTTGCGTACCAAGGTCGGAACCTCCCAAGAATATTCCCAATTATGTTTTTATTATGAGAATTCCTTACAAAATTGATTATTTTGATTTTGGTTGCCAGAGCCTACTGCAACCTTCATTCTTTATTTGAGCTAGCGGTATCATATATGAGCCATGCACACATGCAAAAAATAATTCAGGTGGTAGAATGGCGACAAAAACAGTTCACGAGGTTGTCCAATTGCTTATTAATATGTGAAAACTCATGACCAAGAAAAAATCATTTATATTCCTTGTTCAAGAGAACCTCATTAATTCTTTATAATGGGTTTTTGAAAGTTTTGAATTTTGTTTTTTTGAATCCATATAGCAAGGTTTTGGGAAAGCTTGGTGCAAATAAAAATAACGTAACCTATATTATTCATGCGCAACACAACCCTCAAGGATTGAAGTCGGATTTACGAACACACGGGCCGGGAACACACTCCTCAGGGAGCGAATCCACCGGCATTTTATTGTCGGCCGGTGAAGAAGAAGAAGAAGAAACTTTTTCCTTTTGTGAAACCGTTTTAGATGTTTTCGCCATTGTATAAGTTGAAGAAGGAAGAAGATAGTTAGGTTTGGTGGTTCGAAATTAGCGGTGAAAACCTACGGAGTAATGAAAGAGAAGAACCCGAGAGAGATAAAACCTTAGAAGAACAAATGAAGGTAAAGGTGAATTTTGATTCAATGAAAAGAAGCTCTATTTATGGATTTACGGTGACGGTTCAACGACACTAGTGGCCGACCGCCAAATGACGTTCATTAATGGTTTGGGGAACTGTATGACGGTACATTTCAGTCACTTCCATTGCTTACGTCACGGGGATGACATCATTGTTTATCGTGGTCAAAGAAAAATCGAAGGCTCAGTTTATTTCTTCTCATTATAATCCAAAAAATGAGGGGACTAATTGTATACTGTAGAAATTGGGGCTACCCGATTTCACTATTTGATCGAGACTAGGATGTTTCATCGAAGAACTGAAACATTGAGTTCGAGATCAAAGTCTCTTTCGAGATCGAGGTCAGTATCAATCGAAGCCAGGGGAGATAGGCCCCGGGTAACATCAGGGATAGCTTAGTAACGGAAAGAGCAAGCTATCCGTGATTGGTCGAGGATCGTGGCATAAATCTCGGAACGGATCAAATCAGAAGCGGTTAATTAGCTGTTTATACGATTTTCTTCTGTAATTAGAGATATACCGTAATTAGGATTCGTCTACTATATAAAGAGGGGCTCCAATCATTTGTAATGACATGATCTATTGAGAAAAAAGCAATCCAACTCTTTCTTTCTTACTAGTGCCATTGTTCATTGTTTTTATCTGGTTTCTACTGTTCTTACACTTATCAGTTTGAGGGTATCTTAACTCGCGGCTGAAGCTCTATCTGCACACTGGTTTGATTTATTTACAGTTTAATTTTGTCATTTACTTACACATTTATCAATTGGTATTTTGTGAAATTACATATACTTAAAACCACAATATAAGTGTAATTGTTATTTAAATTTTAGGGTAACCAAGTATATTTTAATTTATAATTTTTGTAAATAACTTTAAGAGTATATTAGTCACTTGAACAACAAAATTGATTATCAGCAATCGTTTTTTTCATCAGATACATTAATACGGTTAACTTTACACTTCCATCAAGCTACGTCACTATTTATTTAATAAAATGAATTTCACCATTTAATGCTTTCCAAGTATTTTAACCCAAACGGGCAGCTTTATCTTCTGTTTTCTGTTTCTTGTACGTTTATTTATAAAGAGCGTAAATGCCATGCAATACCTATTAAAAACCTGCCAATTGGCAAACTTGCCAATTTTATTTATATAGGTGTGATTGTTTGAACTTATTTACGTGGGACATGACGTGACATCTTGTTGACTTTCCGTACAATGTAGGTAAGGTAGGTATATTCTTTGCTCGTGTCACTCTTCTTTATTAGTCGCAAATCACAACGAAATGTTTGACTCTGTATACATGTACATACAATGTAATTCCAGATTACATATTTTTCGTCGTTATTATTTGCTTCTCATTTAATGAGACATTGCGTGGCTTTTTCTGCTTGAAACATCGTTTTCTTGGTAGGTTAAGTAGCTAGATTGGTCATCACCAAAATCCTGGTTCAATGTTCGGTTTAAGTTTCTATATATATATATATATATATATATATATATATATATATATATATATATATATATATATATATATATATATATATATATATATATATATATATATATATATTAATGCATGTATTACTTTCTATTTTTCTATTTTATATATTGGGATTCAAAAAGAATCTAATTAAGCATAACTTTTTGAAGATTTCTTGATTACATAAAATAATGAACGTTAGGGTCTAATTAATTAACTAATGATATTATTAGCTTTGACCCTAAGTTAGCTGGACTTGCAATATACAATCCGGGATAATCTATCTTTCTTCCTTAAATATCAAACTCTCCGTCTTATATTTTGTCGATATGAAATTACTTAGAGTGATACATCACTATTCTAAGGAATATAATATTTTTACCGAGTATGTTCATTCAAAGTTGCATTTAGAGTGCCTCTGATATCATGTGTAACAGTTCAATCGACAAAGTCATGACATTTTTTGCACTAGACCTCAGCCTTTATGTGTGGCTAAAAAGCATGTTAGAGTTGGCTTGTTAGTATAAACACTATGAATTATGACTTTTGAAGTAATTTCAAATAAAAAACATGTTAAAAATTGGGATATTTTGATCTTCGTATTTCAAATGTGATCATTACTTTTTAAACGAAAAGCGTAATTTTTACAGTTGAATAAACAAACAATTAATGTCATCCTTGTTCTCAGGAATAGAATCATGAGTCAAACGCTCTTTAGTTTTGCGTTCATATTACTATTAACCAAATATTCAACAAAGAACTTCCAGTTGTATAGTGGGATTGACCAAATATTCAACGAAGTGCCATTAAGAATTAAAATTAACCTACATAAAAATTATTCTCTTGTAATCGACATTGTTCTTCAAATGTAGGAAAATAGAACTTGGGTGTACGTCTTTCTCGAAATAATGAAAAAAAAACTCGTGACAAACTTGATACTTCGAGATATCTGCAAATGAGATTCTTCTAGATGTCTATGAGAACAATATTCTCAGTCTTTTAAGTGAATAAATAAGAGCTACCTAACTTGCGGTCAGCTTTTAATAATAACAAATAAAAAATAAATCATTAAATAAGGAATTTTAAGTTAAATACATAATGTATATACTTTTTTAAGTTAATATATATATATTTTTTTGCATAATGTGAACCTTGAAACAATGGTAAAGTTATTTCAGTGTACTGATAATCCAAATATTTTTTTCAGTGCACTAGATTTAAGCTCATAAATAACTAAATAGATACATTCCAAACGCAATATTATTCTAAAAAGAAATTATATTGTCCTACTATTTTTAATTCTAATTCACATGAATTAGCGAGTAAAAGAACCCATTCAAAGTTTGATACTATGTTATTATTAAAGTATTGCTTGTTATTTTGTCTGCTGTCTCGAATATTCATCGATATTCCCCTTTTTTTCTTTTATATTATTTTGTTTGAGATTTTCCTACGTTGACTCTTATCAAAGGGTTGATAATATTGGGAGAATAAGGAAGATTCTTAAGTGTTTGGATAATATCTACAGTTTCTTCCAAATAAGAGCGTCCCCTTCCCGCGTGAGATAGCGAGCTGCCGCGGATTGCCAAACATTAGTCAAAAAGTTGTTTCCGCGGCTTTCAAATGAAAATTCTTTCTTTTTTTTCAACCCTATTTTAGTGTCTCGTGTACACGCATTGGTACCTGATTAAATTTACGTTCGTAATGAAAATCTCACATTATAGTGCGGAAAAAAAATTAAAAATAGCCCGATGTATAATTGCTACTTAAAAATTAGACATAATTCCAAAAGTTTCTTGTAATAATAAAATTTAAACAAAAACATACTTAAAATTTAAAAAAATTCAAGCATAATATGCTGGAGCTAGAATTATTTACATATGAGATTCCAGCATAATGTGTTATAATTTTATAATATGCTGGAGTTCCAATATAATATGTTGGAAGTTTATACGTAAGAACTCCATAATCCAGCATATTATGCTATAACTTTCTGTGTTTCAGCTAGGGTCCATGTTTTATCTATGCATGAAATAGTGATTATTTTTCAATGACTTTGTAAATGCTAGCTATTTTTTAATTACCAGTCTGAAAACTGGCTTGTCCTATTGTACCATACTATTTTGCTCGCTTGCAAAGGAAATTCTATATCGTGGCTTACACAAAAATTTCTGATTAAGTGTGAAAGAATACTTACCATTCTACCATAACACTCAGTGAAATGAAAATTCTTGAAATACAAGCGAAGAGTTTTTAGTAGCTAGATGTGATGTCACCACCTACATTTTTGGAATAGAAGAGAAAGGTTTAATGGTAATATTGCAATTTGAACAATGGCATATGGATTTTAAATTGTTTAGTTTAACCTTCACTCTTCATGTATGTGTTAAAAGGATTTTTGAAACGTGTATTTTCTTTAGGCAAAAGAGTGAATTGGGTATAGTATCTTGTTATTACCTTCTTCTTGTGATTTTTTATAATATTAAATTTTGTTTTAAAATGTTAAGTTGGAAAAATAATTTTTATTCATTGAGAAATTTTGAAAACAAATTAACATCGTCCTGACCTCCTCGAGCTTGTCTTAAATATAGTTTGAAGGACGCTATTTTAGAGCCCGTTTAGACATAAGAAATTTTTACTTTTCTCCAAAAAAAAATTTGAAAACAATGTTTGTTTATCAAATTCAACCCTTTTTTTTCAATTTCACTTAAAAATGCATTTTTAAATTTAAAAAACTGGTTCTTACCAGTTTTTGAATTGAAAATGCATTTTTCACTAGTTTTTATTTTATAAAATTTACCCTATACTTTTATAATTTATATAATGACCCCCAACAAATATTTTAACCTACAATTATTGCAGAAACACAAGAGGGAAGCCAAGCCAATTAATCTATCTTTTGTTTTTATTTAATCTTTTAAAATAGGCAGGTTTTATTGAATTCTTGATGTACCCCAATATTAAAGAAGAACTTGTTCATATTTATGTTGTTTTTGGCTTAAATTCCTTCTTTCTGTATTAGTTGAATTAGAAAATGTGATATTGATTTTGCATCTTCTATGTATTGCAGTAAAGTAGAATATGATAACAATTGGAGTGATTTTGATATATTTTATAAGTTGTGGGCTATAAATCATGTCATGATTTTGGAAAAAAAGATATCCAAATATGTTGCAAGTATTATAACCAAATACAAACTTCATCTTCAATTGAAATTCTAAATTCCAAAAACAAATTTGGAATGCATGGCCAAACACCTACTTAAAGTGGTCATGTGAGAATGTTGTAAGGTTTTGAGATTTTTTTTAGTTTCTTGCCTAGTGTTTGGTATCTGTGTGTACTCGAGCCTCGGAAGTTTCGTATTAGAAGATAAAGTTCTCGTAACAAAGGCAATTTCATTCCCAGAATTCAAACCCAATATTATAGATATGAGTATTATATCAAAGGATAACTAGATTTCGCATTCACGAGTATCCGGGAAAGAGTTGTATCCTATGGAATGTGATATAGACAGCCTACTCCAACGCAAACAATAGTAATTATTCCGACAGCTCGAACCCACGTATGGGTCACAATATAATAACAATGCTCCAAGGATCCGTTCGATATAGAGTATTATATTGAGGAGCTCAAATGTCAAATTGAGATATTGTATTAGTTTATGCTTGGGTTTTGTTAGGTGAATACATGAGATTAATTGCGAAAAGTGTTTTTCATATGGTTTGCTTGCTAATTAAAGTATTTTTAATTTAAGGAGTGCTGATTGACATACCAACCTTTGCAAACACGTACTTCCTAATTTTAGACTTAATGATAAATAAGACAAAACAAATCAAATTCGAATTTTTTGCAGATATATATA
>ML342456.1:0-15838 GCA_005239505.1 Nicotiana paniculata | reverse complement strand
AGGAAGTTAAAAGCTTCTTATGGCGAAACATAATATGCCGCTTTGGAATACCAAAGGAAATCGCGTGTGATAATGGCCCACAATTTATAGGCTCGCAAATCACAGAATTCTTCGAAAGTTGGCAAATTAAGCGGATCACTTCAACGCCGTACCACCCCGTGGCTAATGGTCAAGCTGAGTCAACGAATAATGTCATCATCAACAATCTAAAGAATCGACTGGATAAAGCCAAAGGAAATTGTCCTGATTAGTTACCAGCGGTACTATGGGCATACAGAACAACTTCAAAGATAGCCACGGGAGAAACTCCGTTCGCACTTGTTTATGGCTCAGAAGTCTTAATACCTGTGGATATTGGCGAACCAAGCATAAAGTTCTCAACAGCCATGGAAGGTGAAAATGACAACGAATTAAGGACCAACCTAGTCCTGCTCGAACTACGGAGAGAAGCAGCATTGATACGGATGGCAGCTCAAAAGAAAATCATAGAGCGTTATTACAACCGTAAAGCTCATCTCAGATACTTTACNAAAGGCGCCTATGAGTTGGAAGCTATGGACGGCAGAGTTCTACCAACAAGCTGGAACACCATCCATCTAAAGAAGTATTACTTCTAAAATAAAAGAATACCCACCATCAGGTATCACACGTTCGATTTTATTTTGAATATTTAAAAAATTTACTAACTTTTTTAGATGATAGGCACAAAGCTAACCCATCACCAGATGATGATATTAGACCTGCAAAGACGCGAGGAAATAACACAATTCCCGGTCTAGGGTTACACTTTCTGATGGACGTTTTAAAAGGGTTAAGCAGTCATCATCTAAAAAACTATATACCTTCGAGTCCGGAATGTTTTTCCTTTTCAGGAAAAGGACCACAAGGAAGGAATAATCAAGTGCTCGAGATTTCATTCTTCAAAGCTCAAACACTTGGGGGACTATACAGTATGGAAGGCTAAGACGAAGCAAAGAAGACTATCAAAAAGTCAAAAGCTCGAGCCTGAAGACCCATCTACCCAACGAGACAAGTGACACGAGCAGAATCGAAAGAAATCAAAAGAGCCATCCAAATACAAAGCCTAATGCAAAAAGCAAAAACCTTCGAACATATTCAGGTTGAAAGGCAAAATATTAGTCACGAGAAAGAAATGTACATCTTTATACTTATTCAAAGCTGTTGTAACAAAAACAGTTAGGGGTAAAAGATCATCATCAATGTACTCATTCAAAAAATTGTTGTCGAATAAAATAGTTATGGATGAAAGATCTAAATTCTTGTATTTTTTCAAGAAATTGTTATCAAATAAAAACAGTTATGAATAAGAAAACATTTCCCTCGTACTTATTAGAAAACTGTTTCCAAAACAGTTGCGGGTAAAAAACCCAATCTTTATAAAAACTGTTACTAGTAAAAAACAGTTGTTTCCTTGTATTAATATCGAAAAACTGTTACCTATGAAAAACAGTTACGAAATACAAGAGTATATCAAATCTGTTAAACAAAAACAGTTGCAAACATGAGTTTTAGACGATAACCAAACACATGTAAAATGTCATGGAAGTTCAAACAAAAAACTTTCCTTAGAAACATTCTTAAACATGTTTAAAATTCCTATCACTCTATTGCATTATCATGAAGTTGAGACGTCTTCTTCATGTCAATTATAAAGGGCCCTCTTCCATAAACTATGCCTATTACAAAAAGGCACACATTTAATATGACACCGTGCCTATTATAAAAAAGTTACGAGTAGTCTAAAGCATTCCACATGCAAAACTCGAAGGTAAAACTAAAACCTCGAAAAATAAAGCATGCAAAAGACTTAAAGAGTGAAACAGAAACTCAACAAAAGTCGAACTAACATTTATATATTAAAACGGCTAAAACTAAGTATTAACTTATACTTAGCCGTATAAAATTTTTATATACATTGTGGTGCCCCTAAGTTGTCATTTGGGGACTTTAAGGAAATCCAAATTTACCCCCGATGGGACTGGGGGTAACCACCAATTGATACAAAGAAAAAGAAAAAAAAGGGATAAACCAACTAAATCTTTTCAAGGGAGAGGTTGACTTCAGTGGCAGAAGGAACGGGAGCAACTGGAGATGAAGAGGCATGAGCAACTGGAATCTCACCATCACGTTAAGAGAGGTTATGACCTTGTTGAGCCTTCTCCATGGCTTCCTTAGTTTTGGCTATTTCAGCACTAAGGTCAAAACCCTCTTGATTCATTTCCATCAATGTGTCAAGGCGAGAATTCATATACGCCCAGCTCACATCGACAACAACCACCTCTTCCAAATCTTCATAATCCTTTGCCCATACTTGAAGCTCAGCTTTCAATCGATCCTTCTCCGCTTTCGCAGCTTCATGGGCGACCCTTAATGGAACAATCGACTCCTCTAAAGTTTGAGCTTTGTCTAAAGCCCTACGAAGGTCTTCTTGAGTACGAGTGAGTGATTGCACGAGCTCGCCTGAGTATTCCTCCTTCTGCCCCAACAAGTTCTTCAAGTCTTTAATCTCCTCTGAGGCACGGGACAGCTGCTCCGCGAACGAATACTCTAGAACACTCTTAACTTTATCAGCCCGACTGCAAGAAGCCCTCTCCACTGCCAATTCGGCTGCCATGAGTCTCATCTTCCGCTTCAAGGTACTCCTTTCCTCTTCTAAAGCATCCATGTCAATCCTTAAGCTATCATCATGTGCTCTCCAATTATCAACATTGGCCTGCAACTCTCTTGTCTCTTGGTCCTTGTTTGAAATCCTCTTCATAAGCTCCATGCCTATAAGGTTAATCTACAAGAAATAAACCAGTCAGAGATGGTAAATTTCATATACGAGAGTGAAAGAGGATAACTTGCATCATACCTTCAAAGAAGTATGCACGACCTCATTTGCCCATGTAAGAGCATCGTGGCTGGATAGCTTTGCTTTCTCAGAGGGACCTATCAAAGGTTTGAGCCACACTTCAGGCTCACCCGTTTTCTTGAAAAGATTCTCCTCAGATGGAACCTATATTACCACCTGCCGCATCTCTCTGCTGGAAGACCCTACCTCCCTAACGGAAGGATGGAAGCAGGCAGAGATGGAACAACAACATGCATGGAAGGTTGAGGAGCTGGAGAAGCCATGGGCAAAGAAGCAGGCACAGAGAGTTGAAGAAGTTACAGGCAAAGAAACAACAAAAGTTGAAATAGCCAAAGGAACAGACGAAACAGCTTCTCTCAAAGAAGCAGGAAAGACAGCAGCCAACGGGACGTCATCAGGAGCAAGATCAAAACCCTCATGAATAGGGGAATGTGAAAAATCATCAAGGACATAGGGCTCAATCACAGACACAGAAGGCAAGGTTAAGGCTGTAAGCTCATCATCTAAAATCATTCGCCTTCTCCTTGGCCTGTGCACTAAAGCACCCTCTTCTTCTTCTTCTACGGAACGAAACTCACTAATCTTCCTCTTCGGGGAAGATGAACCAACAATAATTTCCTGGGCTTGAGCCAAGGACACCTTCGGGATAGATGAAGCAGACACCCCACGAGTAGAGAACCCTATTAAAAAGGGAAAAAAGTTAAACGACAAAAAAAGGACTCGAGTAAGGAAAGAAGTAAGAACAAGAGTTTCACTTACCGTGGGTATTTACTTGCCAACCATACCTCCCAACGAGGTACTTCTAAGATCTTCCTTTTGAAGGAGCAACAAACAACAATATTTCTACCCAATCACGAATACCGGAGACATTCTCAACAGTATTCATGATTGCTGAGAGAAGAAAAAACAGACACGGTGTTAATAAAACATCTCAAGTCAAAACAAGAAAAAGTAAATGTGAGTTAAAGCATACTCACGTGCACGATTCCACTTCTCAGGGAAGGAAAGATTTTCTTCACCCACTAAACCAACAGTGGATACAGCAACATACCGGAGGTACCAACTCCTATCCTTATCATCTCCAGGGGTTACCAGTACTCTTTTGCTTCTAGCAGGCAGAGTAAAAACCCCTTCACAAAATAAGGTAGGAGAGTAGAGGTGAATAAGATGGTTGAAGGTAAAAGGAACCGAGGCTAAAGAAACCAAACTCCTAAGACATGCGACAACTCGCCACACAAGCAGGTTATAAGGGTTGGATATCTTTCGACACTATCAAGAGAAGAAGATTGATCTACAAGAACTTGACTATCCCTAGCAAAAACAAACTCAGTAGGGACAATTTCATCGACTCCAGGATCACGAAGGCATTCGCCTCTACTCTAGACAAAGACCGAGAAACTCTAAATCTTGGAAAAACTGGAGATCTAGTGGAAGGAGAAGGAAATATCTGAGAAGAAGAGGAGTCCCTCGAAGGATTGGATCCTAGACTTCTAAGTCTACCACCCCTCCGACTCCTAGTCGGATCCGACTCCTAGTCGGAGAAGAAGATGGTGTTAAACTTTCAAGATCTATTACTCTTTGAGGTTGGTTTGAAGAAGACATGTTTACAAAGGCGATGAAGAAAGTTATTTACAAAAAAAAAAGTTAGAAAAGTGTTTCGTGGAAGCAAAAAAAAAACATGTATTTATACTTGAAGACAATCATAAAACATGAAGAAAAAAGAAAATAATGATGAAAAGTCATAATTGAAGATGTCACTTCAAGATTGGCACAACCGCAAAATGTGATGACCCAAAAGGTCATCCCGTATATTTCTAGCTAATTCTGTGTTCGAGGTCATGAAAACCTCCTTCTATCTCACCTCGATTTGCGTGCACAGCCCGGGTGTGTAGCCGGGAAGCCTTTATGTGAAAAATTGATTAAAATGATTATTTTTGTATTGGAAATTTGAATAAAGTTGACTTCAGTCAACGTTTTTGGTAAACGGACCCGGACCCGTGATTTGACGGTCCCGGAGGGTCCGTAGGAAAATATGGGACTTGGGCATATGCCCGAAATCGAATTCCGAGGTCCCAAATCCGAGAAATGAATTTTTAAAGAAAATTGTTTTTTGAAAAATACAAAAGGTTTTTGAAAATGAAAATTGAGGTGAAACCTGTGATATCGGGCCCATATCATGGAGTACAGCTTCGATATGTCTTATATGTGCTATCTGTGAAATTTGGTAAGAAACTAACTTAGTTTGACGTGATTCGGAGCTTAAATGCAAAAAGAAAATTGATGTTTAAAGAAGTTTTGAGAAATTTTATTGATTTTTGGTTTGATTCGTCGTTTTAGTGTTATTTTATGTGATTTGGAACCTCGACTGAGTCCGTATTAAGTTATAAGACTTGTTTGTGCATTTGGACGGGGTCCCGGGGGACCTCGAGTGTGTTTCGGATAGGTTCCGGGTCCATTTTCCCTATTTTGAACTACTGAAAACTGTCATCTCGTTTCCTTCTATGTGATCGCATAGAAGGATCCGTGATCGCATAGAGTGTCTGAGTCGCCCAGCAATTTCCTTCACTGCGATCGCAATAGTTGGTCCGCGATCGCATAAGTTGTTCCACGATCGCGTAGAGCATTTTCAGCCAGCTTCATTTTCCTTCTACGTGATCGCGCCTCGATCCCCGCGATCGTGATGCTTTAAAAGTCTGGGCAGATTATAAGTTTCCAAAATCGGGGGTTTCACCATTTTAAACATATTTTGACTTCTAAAACTCGGTTTTGGGCGATTCCTTGAGGGATTTTCACACAAATCGAATGGGTAAGTGTTCTTCCACTAGAATTAAATATATTTCATGAATTAGTTCTTGTTTTTATCATTTAAATTGTGTTTTAGGTTGAGGGGATTGTGGGTTTTGAAAGAAAATTCATGATTTGAATGACCAAATGTTATCGGAATTGGATAAAATTAGTATGGGTAAACTCGTATCAGAATGGATAATCGAAATTTGTAAAAAATTTCAGGTTACGAGGTGCGGGCCCGGGGGTCGACTTTTGGGTCCATTTTTATAAATTTGCAAAGATTGAAACTTTATTATTCGGAATCGTTCCTTATACATTTTATATGTATTTTGAAGTTGTTTTAGTTGATTCTGAGCCGTCCGGAGGCCTTCCCACCTGAGAAGTCTATTTTTTAGTACCGGGTTGTCGTCTTTGAGGTAAGTATCTTGCCTAACCTTGTGTGGGGGAACTACCCCTTAGGATTGAATCTTCTATGTTGATTGTAGTCCACGTACGCGAGGTGACGAGTGTGTACTCGAATTTATTTGCAAATAGATTGCCCTTTAGGGATTTTTGGGTCCTTATGTTCCCCGTATATGAATTGAACTTGTTATATCTGAATTCCAGATTTCTGATATCATCTCATCTTCTTCAAGTTAGAAGTACTTGCCTAGCATTCCTTGTTTCTTATATGATCTTAATTGACTTAAATGAAGACTTTGTTTTTCCTACTGTTATGCTATGTCTTCCTTCATATGCTGCCTAATTACTGAGCATTGTTCAAACGGAGTTTATTCGGTGAAGCTAATTGTCTAAGTGAGATTGGTTATAGCTGATTCCCTTGTCGGGATGATTTGGTTTTCTTGGTTATGAAATTGAATGTACAGAATCGTTGCTATATTTGTCTTGTCTTCCCCTCGTTATGCGGTTCTCTCTTTGTGCTTGGCATTCCTCTCAGTGGCTACTTCTTATGAGCGAGTTGTTACCACATTGTGATTTAAGTCTTTGTATTTAATTGCTCATCGCACTTTGTATTCGGCCTTGTTTGCTTTCGCCGGTTGGGGCAATATATATTGGTTCTGTGCATTCTGGTTGTTTTCTTAGTGGCTGCATTGCATATTTAAATTGGGACTACGGACAGAGATCCGGGAGCTTTCCCCCTGTACTGCATCGCATATTTAAATTGGGACTACGGACAGAGATCCGGGAGCTTTCCCCCTATACTGCATCGTATATTTAAATTGGGACTACGGACAGAGATCCGGGAGCTTTCCCCTTGTACTGCCTCGCATATTTAAATTGGGACTACGGACAGAGATCCGGGAGCTTTCCCCATGTACTGCATTGCACGATAAATTTTGAATGGCGGACTGAGTTCCGGTAGTTTATGACTGAGGAGATTTGAATTGAAAGATATAAATATATATATTGAAAAGTATAGCTGAAAAGCAATTATCTCCAGGAAAAGTTATGTCTAAAGGACTTCTTTTCAAAAGTATATTTGAAAATATTTGTCTTGCAGAATGATGATATTTGAAAGAGCAGTATGTCGGAAAATATATTTTGAACATCACGTATTTTGATGATATTTGAAAGAGCGGTACTTGGGAAAATATATTTTGAACATCACGTATTTTGATGATATTTGAAAGAGCGGTACTTGGGAAAATATATTTTGAACATCACGTATTTTGATGATATTGAAAGAGCAGTACTTGAGAAAATATATTTTTAACATCACGTGTTTTGATGATATTTGAAAGAGCAGTACTTGGGAAAATATATTTTGAACATCACGTGTTTTGATTATATTTGACAGAGCAGTACTTGGGAATATATTTGAAACATCACGTATTTTGATGATACTTGAAAGAGCAGTATTTGGGAAAGTGTATTTGAACACCCCTTATTTGAAGAGACTATGTTATAAAGATTTCTCTTTACAAAAATATATAAATATACATTCAGAGAAAGTATGTTTCAACGAAGAAATTTCTCTATTCCGAAATGATTATGTCTTTAAAGTTTTCAAAATGAACTCACGATTTAAAGGTTTTCACTCGAAGGTTTGACCAGTTTTATTGAGTCATTGGCTAAGCCTGACGTGAATAAACTGATGTAGTGCTGAGTTGCTTGTGTTTTTGTTGGGTTGCAGTTCCCGCCATTTGGATTGCATCTTTCCTATTCTCTTTGCGTATTTCTATTATGTTGTTCGTTGATCGTGATTATTGAATTTTCTTCCGTGTTATTTGATCGTATCGTTAAATACATTTAGAAATCTTAATATTTTGGTTCGGTCATTTATATATCTTGCCTTTTTACTTATTAGACCGGTAGTGTCTTGACTAGTCCTCGTCACTACTTCACCGAGGTTAGTCTTGATACTTACTGGGCACCGCTGTGGTATGCTCATACTACACTTCTGCACATTTTTGTGTGCAGCTTCAGGTTATGGTTGTCGGTAGCTGCGCAGATCGTTGATGAGGAGACTCAAGGTAACCTGTTGCTGCGTTCGCAGGCTCCGGAGTCACCTTCCTGTTTTATTTCTACTCAACTGTACTTACTTATTCCTACACAGTTGTATTTAGATTTGATAGAAAGATTTTGTAGAGCTTATGACTTGTACTTACCGGGTTTTGGGAAATTGTAAACTCTGTAAGGAATTCTATTTCGAAATTTTTAAAATTCCTTTATTATTGTTGTTGTTCAGTGGAAATGTTAGGCTTACCTAGTCCCTAAGACTAGGTGTCATCACGATACCCAACAGAGGGAATTTGGGTCGTGACACAAAAAGCCCTAAAAGGTGTCGAGTAAATGCAGAACCAATCCGAAAAGGACACGTGGTATGAGCATTAAATGGAAGTGACAAACGATGCCTATGTTGCAGAGAATGATACAATGATTCAAGGAAAAGCGGCGGCAAAATATTCCCACCATAAATGAATATCCACTTATCAAATATTAATCATTAAATATATGATAAGTGGGGGGACTATCTGTATTGGTAAAAAAGAGTTTCACACGTAATCTAGCTTTTGACAACTCAGCCAGTCACGTGGACACAGGAAAACGCGATAGCTGGATGTGATTCTTTGAAGAGGTACGGTACAAAGAGGCACGATTCAGTAAACCCACGAACTTATCAGCCACGGGAAACTCAACTTGATCAAAACGGGAGAGAGGCACGGTCAGAATGAATTTAGACAAAGCTATGGGCATATTCAAGGACCCACAATTGATTACTCGAACGTTATGTAACCGAACCAAAATTACCATTATCCTTTGTAACGCCTCATTAATGTCATAATTATTCATTAATGAGTAACCATAGCAAGAGTCGTACGTTATAAGAATCTCCTATATAAGGGAGGGAATACAGCTTGTAAAGGCATCTGATTTTCGAATACAATCAACTTCGATTTTCTATATTTCTGCAATATTGTCTATTATTCATTTTTCTCCATTACCTTGATTATCAGTAACCCTTATTCATCTTAAAAATAAGCTTTAGTCAAAGGGTCTAATTCTTTAGTTAAACAAGGCTGGGGAAGGAGTTTTGACTCCCACTACTCATACCCCAGAGCAGATGTCCCACGGTTATCAGATCCCATGAATTCTACTAGTTAGGTTGGTTTTTCCTATGGTTGCTACATAACCCAGGGACATGCCCGCGATATCAGCTGATGAACTGAAGAGGTTGGATAGGTTCACCATGTTGTTTTCCCCTCAGTTTAGCGGTGCACATTCAGAGGATGCCCAGGACTTCTTGGACTGCTGCCATGAAATTTTCCGCAACTTTGGATTAGTTGGGTCTGATGGAGTGGATTTCACCATTTTTAGATGCATGGGTCATCCAAGAGATGGTGGTAGGTTTACGAGCTGGGTAGGATAGCGGGATCACCTCATCTCACATGGGCTTTGTTCTCACAGTTAGTTTTGGAGAAGTTTATTCCCCTCATTCAAAGAGATGAGTTGCACAACCAGTTCGAGCTTCTTCATCAGGGTAGCATGAATGTTACTCAGTATGAGACTTGATTTTTTGATTTGTCTCGACATGCAACTATCCATATCCCTACTAAGAAGGAGAAGGTGTGGAGGTTCATAGAGGGTTTTACATATGGCATAAGACTCTAGATGGCTAGAGATCACTGGGAGGATTAAGCGTATTAGAGGCCAAGCGAGAGAGATGAACTATGATTAGAGGCCCCATTATTTTGGAGGATTTAGTGGTGCCTCGTCTAGAGGCAACAGTACCTTTGGTAGAGGAATTCCTATAAGTCCGGTACAGTCAACACTAAAGGTCACACATGGTACATCAAGCAACCATAGTGTTTTTGGACCTCGTTCCGAGTAGCTAGCGTACAATGCACCTCCAGCTCTTGTAAGTGCACCTCCAGTACAGAATTATCATGGTGGTTATTTGGGTCGTCAAGGATAACTATAGGTTCAGAAGCCGCGCCAACAGAGGTCTTGTTATGTCTGTGGATATCTGAGGCATATCGCGAGGTTTTCCCTAGGTCGCAGAGCAGCATGCCATAACAGGGTACTCGTGCCACGATTTCGGCACCGGTTGTTTCACCACCCACTTATCCAGCTAAAGGTGAGGGTAAGGTAGCCAGATGCGGAGGCTAGCCACATGCCAGTCAGTGAGAGGTTGTCCTAGAGGTTAAGGATAGGTTAGTGGGGCTCAACCTTGTTGTTATGCATTTTCGGGTAGGCCAAAGGCAGAGTCGTCTCATGTAGTTATTACAGGTATTATCTCAGTCTGTCATAGAGATTCTTCCGTGTTGTTATATCCGGGTTCTACATATTCTTATGTGTCTTCATTTTTTGCTTCGCACTTGATTATTCCTCGTGATTCTCTTGATGTTTCTGTTTCTGTGATCTACACCGGTTGGAGATTCCATAGTAGTTGATTGGGTGTAGCGGTCTTTTGTTGTTACAATTAATGGTTTTGATACTGTAGTTGATATTTTGTTGTTGGATAAAATGGACTTTGAGGTCATTCTTGGTATGGATTTGTTTTCCCCATATCATGCTATCTTGGATTGTCATGCCAAGACTATGACTTTAGCCATGCCAAGGTTGCCTAGATTAGAGTAGAGAGGGACGTTCGGTCATTCCACTAGCAGGGTGATTTCATATTTGAAGGCTTGATGTATGATTGAGAAGGGATGTTTAGCGTATTTGTCTTACATCCGCGATTCTAGTACGATGGTTTCTTCTAGGGATCTAGTGTCGGTGGTGAGGGAGTTCTATAGGCGTTCAGATTTGTCGTATATGCCACTCGACAAGGATATTGAATTTTGCATTGATTTGGTTCCGGGAACTCAACATATTTCTATTCCCTCGTACCATATGGCTCCAGTCGAACTGAAGAAACTGAAAGAGTAGTTGAAAGATTTGATTGATAAGGGTTTCATTAGACCGAGTGTTTCACCTTGGGGTGCGCCGGTGTTGTTTATTAAGAAGAAGCACATATCGATGAGGATGTGCATTGATTATTGGAAGTTGAACAAGGTCACCATCAAGAGCAAGCATTTGTTGCCTAGGATCGATGATTTATTTGACCACCCTCAGGGTGCCATGGTGTTTTCCAAAATTGAATTGAGATTAGGCTACCATCAGGGAAGATTAGGTCATCGGATTTCTCTAAGATAGCTATTAGGACTCGTTATGGTCATTACGAGTTCTTGGTGATGTCATTTGGTTTGATTAATTCTCCAACAACCTTCATGGATTTGATGAACCGAGTGGTCAAGTTTTATGTGGTTTCCTTTGTGAGTGTCTTCTTTGATGATATTCTAGTTTACTCCCGTAGTATGATAGAGCATGATTATAACCTACAGATTGTACTTCAGACTTTGAAAGATTGACAACTATATGCCAAGTTTTCAAAGTTTGATTTTGGTTGGATTTAGTTAACTTCTTAGGTCATGTTGTGTCTTCTGATGGTATAAAGGTGGATCCCAAGAAGATTGAGGATGTTAAGAATTGTCCTAGACTTACTTCAACTATAGAGATTCAGAGCTTCTTAAGTTTGGCGGGCTACTATAACCTTTTTTGTGGTGGGCTTTTCATCTATCTTATCCCTATTGACCAAGTGTACTTAGAAGGGTCCTCTTTTCAGATGGTCTGATAAGTGTGAGGAGAGCTTTTAGAAGCTCAAGACTGCCTTAACTACAGCCCAGTGTTGGTGTTTTCCAAAGGTTTGGGGTCATACACTGTGTATTGTTATGCATCACGTATTATACTTGGCGCAGTATTGATACATGATGGTAGAGTGATTGCCTAAGCATCTCGTCAGTTGAAGATCCATGAGAAGAACTACCCTGTGCATGATTTGGAGTTACAGCCATTACTCACACACTCAAGATTTTGAGGCATTACCTATACGTCATGCCATGCGAGGTCTACACTAATCATCGAGTCTCCAACATCTATTTAGGAAAAACAATCTTTGTTTGAGGCACGAAGATGGTTGGAGTTATTTAAAGGCTATGATATCACCATATTGTATCATTCGGGGAAAGCTAATGTGGTGGTCAATGCCTTGTGTCGAAATGCGGAGCGCAGGGGTAGCATTGCATTTATACTGGCAGCGGAGAGACCATTGTCCATGAATGTTTAGACCTTGGCTAATAGGTTTGTGAGGTTGGATATTTCTGAGCCTAGTATGGTTCTTGCTTGTGTTGTGGAGCTTTCATCTTTGTTGGGGTGCATCAAGGCTTGCAAGTTTGATTATCGTTACTTGTTGGTGTTGAAAGAAAAAATACGTTGGGGTGGTGCTAAGAAAGTTTTGATTGGGGATTATGGTGTGATGTGACTTCAGGGCCGAATTTTTGTTCTGAATGTTGATGGTTTGAGAGAGTTGATCCTTGAGGAGGCTCAAGCTCATGGTATTCTATTTACCCAGGTGTCACGAATATGTATATTGACTTGAACCAACATTATTGGTGGTGGAAGATGAAGAAAGACATTATTGGACATGTCTCTCGGTGCTTGAACTGTCAACATGTGAAGTACATCAGAAACCGGGTGGCTTGACTCAGAATGGTTCTGCACATTTGCGACACTAGAGAGAAGATGGGTAGCTTCGCTTTTGCAAGGGGTGGGTCCTTCGCAATTTAGAAGGCTTTATCACATTTGCGACATCAGGGGGCTCAGGGACTCTTCGCATTTGTGACCAGTTGTTTGCTTTTTCAAACATCACAATTGCGAACAGTTCGCAATTGCAATACTTGCAGATGGGCAAAAGGTTGGAATTCCAGGACTTAGCTCATTTTATGCCATGTTTGAGACCTAGATTTCACATAGAAGCGATCTTGGAGAGCAATTTATTCCCAACTTCATAGTTTAGCACCTTTAACTTGTTTTTGTTCAATTTCCATCACTTTTCTATGGATTTTCACTATTAAACCTAAGATTATATAGAGTAGAACTAGGGCTTTTTGATAGAAATTTAGGACTTTGTATTTTTGAGATTTAGACCTCGATTGTAGGTCGGATCTAAAAGCTAATTACATATTTAGACTCAAGGATAAATGGGTAATTAGGATTTGGTCTTAGTTTCAGATTTCGTCAACGTGTGCCCCGGTTGGCTTTTTATTGACTTTTCCAAATAGGTTAAAGATCGAACCTCTTTGATATTAGGGTAGTTTCTAAATCTTGTTTTGACTTATTTAAGTAATATTTCACTACATTCAAGTGGTTTGGAGGCTTGTTCTATAAGGAAACCCATGTAGGATTGTTGATCTTGTTTTGGAAAGACGTAAATATCTTGGTTAACCTTAATTTGAGGGAATTAGGGTGTAATTGGAAGTCTATTTAATATGAGATCTATGTGTTGGGGGCGACGTATTGTAAGGTGATACGAGTGTATATGCGTTTTCTATGGGATAAACATGCGGGTAGCGTTAGCTTTATTTGTACCAAGTTACTTTATGTATTATGTCTTCCATGCTCTAAATAGATTGTGAAACTCTTTAATTTGTCTTATCCATGTTATTATCTATGTTGAGCTTATTGAGAAATTGAGCGTTTAGATTATTAATTTATTGATTTGGGTATTGGTCCAAAAGTGTTGGTAAATTCTCATATGGCGAGTTATGTTCAATTGCTTTTCTTATGTTGTTTATACTTCCCTCCTTTCTTGATATTTTGTTATATGTGATGCTTTTTTAGGAAGAGCGAATTGCACGAAGGGTGTTTTCGTGTTTGTGAGGAAGTGTGATTTCTCACGAAGGGTGTTTCCGCGTTTTCTTCATATGTCAATATCATTGTACGAAGGGTGTTATCATACTTGAGAAAAAGAGAGGATATTCACGAAGTTTGTTTCCATGCTAGTTAATATATTGTGTTTGCGAAGAGTAAAAGCACGAAAGGTATTGTTGTGCTAATTGTTAGTATGGGTTGTTCTTGTTTTACTATACAAATTGAGGATTTGACTATGTTCCTTCGTAACTTGCTTTGAAAGGTTTGTTAAGAGTGTTTTGTAGAAGCATAAGTTGTGGTTTACTTTAGTAGTACCTTCCTTTATTTTTTCGTTTTATATCTCTTTACTATAATACTTGATAATTCTCTCACATATTGTTATCTTGTCATCTTACTTGATATTTTACCTGTCATCTCGTTATTTCTCATTTCTTAACTGCACAAATTTATATGTAAGTGTTTTGTCTTTGCCTCGTCACTATCTCGTCGGGATTAGGCTTGACACTTACGGAGTACATTGGATCGGTTATGCTCATACTACACTTCTTATTCCTTGTGCGTATTCAGATATTAGTACCAGCGGAGTCCCAAGAGGTGCTTAGTGGTACCAAATATATGACTTAAGGTAGAATTGCATACCGTTTGGAAGCCTTAGAGTCATCTTTCCATATCTTTTGTATTATTTTCTTTTTACCCGACAATATTGTACTTCTTTTTAGATAATATATTTAGTAGACTCTAGTATCTCATGTACTCGTGACTCCACATCTTGGGATGGTTGATTATTAGTGTTGATCTTTAGACTTACTATGTATGCTTCTGAGTTATTTTTTCTCTATATAATCATTATGTTGTTAACCATTAGTTTCTTTTCTTTCATATTTATCATTATGTGTTGTCTTGCCTAGCAAGCCGTGTTAGGCGTCATCACCACATAGTGGGTTTGGGATTTTGGGTTATGATAGACATAAGTGCTACTCGAAATCCATTCGAGGTTCTCGTGAACTTTGAAGTGCCGAGAAAATTGGAAATTTGCTATTGGTCGAGTTTCTCTATATCGCTTACCTTGGACTCTAATTTCTAGTTTTCTTGTTCGTGTTATTATCCTGCACAATTGGTTTATGTTCATGACTGTGAGACTTGAATTCCTCTATGATTTGTTCAGTACCTTTCATCGTTTGCCATGTCTATTTGATTAATTAAGTGATATTTTGGAATCCTCTGTAAATTAGTAACTCTGTGAAATCTGGGTTTATTGAATGCCAAGGCTAAGATTTTTAATGTTTAAAGGACATAAGGTATCTGAGTAAGACTTGTTTGATCTGGCAATTGTTTGTCTTCTTGGATTTGTCTTGCATTCGATAATATGTATATAGGACCTTTCTATGCCAAACTCGTATTTGACTGGCTTATTTGTGCTTTATATATAAAGGTCGTAATGGCTTCCTGGCCACTTAGACTTGTAGGGCTTTTGAAAGCCGATACACGAATTTTAGATTTTCCATTTGAACACTCGAACTTGAGGAAATGAGTACAAATAAATACATCCAGTAGTGCGTGTATATCAATTCCGCTTACATGTACAAGACTATTTATTACTTGACATGTGTTATTTGTGGGTCCTATTTTTAAATACTACATAAGCAAAAAAGAAGTTACAAATTAAAAAAAGAAATAGAGAAAAAGACCTGACACTTCTCTTCGTTCACCCACATCTCCCATCTTCTCCATTCACCCACCTCCATTCCTTTCCTTATTTTCATTCTTCTTTTTTTCCTTTTCTTCAGTGTTCTTTTTCTCTCTTATTTCTAAATCAAATTCACAACACCACTATGCTCATGGTTAGACTAGAAAAATAAATTTAATTTGGAATTTTAGAAAAAATCATTAGGAATCCATAGTTTTGAAACAATGGAGGCTGCCCAATACTATGGTGAGCCGGCTAGGCTATGTCAAAGAAGGACATAAATGGTGAAATCGGAA
>ML342443.1:5218-44938 GCA_005239505.1 Nicotiana paniculata | reverse complement strand
CTATATTACTTGTCGACCACGTACACTTGTGTGTGCATTGGGAAATCAACCAACAAGTTTTTGATCTAGATTCATTTGAGACTGTACAATAAGTGCTGATGTTAGAGCTTTAGACTGCGCTCTGCTTCCGTCTCTTCCCTTGATCGTAGCTGTCACTGGTGCTTCATCTCTGGTTCGGTCGTAGACGCTTCGCGTGTTGTCGATATTTGTGAGAGGACAAGAGTAGGAAAGTTCAATCATCAATGATAGAATAAATTTGCACGATGAAGATGATGAAATGTGGAGTTATTCCTAACTTTGCAGCCTCTGGGGATAAATACAGATGTCTCCGTACCGATCCCTCAGACTCTACCAAGTTTGTCCGTGAGTTGTGAGACCTAAGCAACCAGTGCTCTGATACCAACTTGTCACGACCCGGATTTCCCACCCTCGGGAGTCGTGATGGTGCCTACTAGTGGAAGCTAGGCAAGCCAAATCTTAATTACGTTTTTCATTAACACGTTACTCATTTAACAATTTTCAGCAATCACATGCAAACAATGGAATTTAATAATAAAGAAGAAGTTTAAATTGTAGAAAAACTGAATAGAAAAACGAAAAATTCAACATAAGCCTCTACATAAGACTGGTGTCACAATACTCACGAACTACTAAGAGTACTAAATATAATCGTCTGAAAGAACACAGCTGTTTGTCTCGAGTACAATGAGATAACAGATTGAATTAATAGATAAAAGAGACAGCGGGCCTGCGGACGCCTGCAGGGCTACCTCGGTATCTCGCTGGACTGAAGGCCTGCTCCTGCACTACTGATGCTGTCCAAGACCTGGATCTGTGCAAAAGAGCACAGAGTGCAGTATCAGCACAACCGACCCCGTGTGATGAGTAAGTGACTAGCCTAACCTTGGCGAAGTAGTGACGAGGCTAGGACCAGACTACCAAGTAAACCTGTGCAGTTCGAATATATATATAAAATGGAAAAGAAATACATGAAGTAATCAATCAATAAAGGAAGGGGAACACGCTGTGGCGAGATAACAATTTCATATAAGAAATCTCAAATAAAGAAAGGAACAACAAGGCCAAAATATCAATAAGGATCAGAAATCACAAACTTGCACGGCATCACCCTTCGTGATTTTACTCTCGTACTCACTATGGAATGTATAATGTAATCAATGTAAATCATGACACGGCATCACCCTTCGTGCTTTTACTCTCTTCCTCACTATGCAATGTATAATGTAATCAATGTAAATCATGGCACGACGTCACCCTTCGTGATTTTACTCTCTTTCCTCACAGTATAATCAATGAATATTTGTACGGAATGGTACATCATACGGTACGACATCAACCTTCGTGCTTTACACTTTTTCCTCACAATATCAAACAATGCACGACATCACCCTTCGTGCTTTACACTCTTTCCTCACAATAGCAAACAATGCACGACATCACCCTTCGTGCTATAACACTCTTCCTCACCCAAACATCAATCACAAACAAAGGGCAAGGGAGTAAACAAAATAGAAATAGAAATCCCGGCAAGGGGACATCAATTAAACAATTAAATCCCGGCAAGGGAAAAATAACAGTAATCTCAACATACAGTGCACGACATCACCCTTCGTGCTTTTACTCTCTTTCCTCACAATATAATCAATGAATATCTTTACGGAATGGTACATCATACGGCACGACATCACCCTTCGTGCTTTACACTCTTTTCTCACAAATATCAAACAATGCACGACATCACCCTTCGTGCTTTACACTCTTTCCTCACAATATCAAACAATGCACGGCATCACCCTTCGTGCTTTAACACTCTTCCTCACCCAAACATCAATAACAAACAAAGGGCAAGGGAGTAAACAAAATAGAAATAGAAATCCCAGCAAGGGAACATCAATTAAACAACTAAATCCCGGCAAGGGAACAATAACAATAATCTCAACATACAGTGCACGACATCACCCTTCGTGCTTTATCACTCTTCCTCACAATAGCAAACAGTCACGGCATCACCCTTCGTGCTTTATCACTCTTCCTCACAATAGCAAACAGTGCACGACATCACCGTTCGTGCTTTATCACTCTTCCTCACAATAGCAAACAGTACACGGCATCACCCTTCGTGCTTTAACACTCTTCCTCACAATAGAAAATAGTGCATGGCATCATCCTTCGTGTTTTAACACTCTTCCTCACTCAAACAACAATCACAAACAAGGGCAAGGGAGTAAACAGAATAGAAATAGAAATCCCGGCAAGAGAACATCAATTAAACAATTAAATCCCTGCAAGGGAACAATAGTAATTTCAACATCCCAGCAAGGGAGATAATCACTAAAGTAACAATGGCCCGGCAAGGGTATATTTTAATAACACTTTCTTTTTCTTTCACTTTCATTTCATAATTTACTCTATCGCTTGAGCCAATGTTCCAAAGGATTCAATTATCTCATATATCTTCACCGTTCGTGTTACAACTCGAGCCAATGCTCCTCGAAGTTTAAAGATCACAATTCCCTTCACATGCTCTTTACAACATATAGAAATCATCAATTAAGCATGGAAGTTACAACAAAATCAGAATATTCGCAATATAAAGACTCACGGTCATGCTAGACACCAATGTATATATACTCGTCAGCATGCCTATACATCGTACTCGACAATTAGCAAGTAGCAAATAAGACTCAACTCCTATTCCCTCAAGCTAAGGTTAGACCAAACACTTACCTCGGGTCCAAAATATAGCAATCAACCCTCTAACACCGCCTTTCCTTTAGAATTCAACTCCGGAATGGTATTATCTAGACATAATTAACTCATGTATATCAATAAGGATTCAATAATTCAATTACATAGCCTAATTACCCATTTCCATGCATTTTTCCAAAATAACAAAATTCAACCCCGGGCCCGCTTGGTCCAAACACGAGGCTCGGACCAAAACCATGTCACCCATTTACTCACGGGCCCGAATATATAATTTGTTTTCAAATTCGATCCCAAAACGAGGTCTAAATCAAGAAATTCAAAAGGGCCTAACTCTACCCAAATTCTCAATTTTCTACTCTAAATTGCATGTTTTAGGCTTAGATTCCACGGTGAAATCTTGTAAAAAGAAGTTAAGGAGTAAAGAAAATGAGTTAGAAATCACTTACTAATGTTTTGGAGAAGAAAGAGTGTTTGGAAAATCGCCTCTTATGTTTTTAGGGCTTTGAAATGAAAATTACTGAAATTCCCGTCCATTTATACCCCTCTCAGGTCCCCCACCGCGGACCACGAAAAATGGACCGTGGCTGCGCTAGCAAAGGCCAAAAAAAGCTGAAGAAAACCAAGAAAAATGACTTCAATGACATGCTTTAGTATTTTGGCCATAACTTTCTCTATAGATGTCCAATTACAATTTCTTTACCTTTCTGGAAACTAGACACGAAGGGATACAACTTTCATTTTTGAATCCTCTCAAAATTCCTTGTAGATCAAAAGATATAGGTCTCCGAAGTCGGACCAATGGCCCAGCTCCTCCACTGCAGACCACAAAAAATTGATCACGGCCGCGAAGCCCTCAGCGTGGTCCGCGGACCACGGTGGTAAGTTCAGGGATCTGAGTTCTGTAACCTCCAACAGCTATATTTTAATCCTAAAGACCTCCCGGGACCTACCCGAAACTCACCCGAGCCCTCGGAATCTCAAACCCAATGAACACACGACCTCAAAATCATCCTACAGACTTATTCGAGTAATGAAACCACCAAAATAATATCAAAAATAATGAATTAAACCTCAAAATCACTTGTTTTTCTTCAAACTTCATAAACTTTCAAATTTAGAGTTTTAAGTCCGAAACATGTCAAACGACATCCAATTTCAACCAAACTTCACACAAATATCTTAAACCACATATAAGTCTTGTACCGGGCACTGGAACTAAAATACGGTCCCGATACCAATACATTCTAACCAATTTTCATTTCACGTTTCCTTATAAATTTCAGAAAAACAATTTTACTCAAAAATTCATTTCTCGGGCTTGGGACCTCGGAATTTGATTCCGGGCATACTCCCAAGCCCCATATTTTCCTACAGACCCTCTGCGATCGTCAAATCATGGGTCCGGATCCGTTTACCCAAAATATTGATCAGAGTCAAATTTACTCATTTTAATATCAAATTTTAGCATTTTTCACAGAATTTCATATTTAAGCTGTCCGGCTACGCGCCCAGACTATGCACATAAATCGAGGTAACTAAAGATGAGGTTTTCAAGGCCTCGGAATCACAAAATGGTTAAGAAACTAGGTGATGACCCTTTGGGTCGTCACATAAATATCATCTACAGTTATGTAAACGAATTAAGAATTATCTAATTTAAACTTATTACATATTGTATCTTTATGCGTCCTCCTCAATACGTATATTATTATACATTTCTCTAAAATAATGGCCATTCATTTCTGCCCCCTTCGACCATGTTGATTGAAACAATGCGAAAAATCTGACTCGTAAAGGAAAAGGGTCGGTGGGTTGCATTTGGAGAAGTCGGAAAGGAAAATAAATTGTCCATCCTTTCAAGCCCTACTAAGTAAGGGGGATGCGTTGTTAGCTGTTTTAACCCCATTTGTGCTCAACATCGATCATGTCACATACTTCCTCAAGCATCGAAACACTCTTTCTACAATTTCTGGTGTACCATTGTTATCGAAAGACTTTGATACTCAATTATTAAGTATCAACTGCCAATTCAATAAAACAGTAACAGAAAATAAGGGAGAAGAAGAACAGAAGAGGAAATGAGGCAGAAAGAGAAGAGAGAGAGTGAGAAGAGCTCATATTTTCTTATATCATGATAATTGTGTGAATACAAGTGCTATGATCTAATTATAAGTGCTGAAAATACAAAAGGAATTACACAATCTGAATTAAAACTAGTAATTAACTTTTCCGCCCTTTTTGGTTTAACTAAAATTCAAAACTAGCCCAATTAAAATTCAAATTCTTCCACTTTTAGCCACTAATATTCGTATCAATACCCCCGGAATAAACATCACCTTTATCCTCAAGGGTGAAATAAGGAAACCAAGTCTTCAAAGAAGATGCTAACTCCCATGTTGCATAAGAAGAATCTAAGCTTGTCCATTTAACTAAGCATTGAGCTACAACTTTGTTGCCTCGTTTAATCATTTTGTGATCCAGAACAGCTTCAGGAAGGGGACAATATTGTCTTGATAGGTGAACAACAAGAGGGTGGACAATAGTAGCAGGAATGTCATAGCAAAACTTTCGTTGCGACACATGAAATGTAGGGTGCAAGAGGACCTTAGGAGGAAGGAGAAGTTTATAGGCCATTGCACTTACCTTCTCAACAACAGGATAAGGACCAAACTATCGTGAAGTGAGCTTATGATAAAGAAAAGGAGAAAGTGTGGATTGTTTATAAGGTTGAAGTTTGACAAACATACAATCCCCCACTTTGAACTGTTTATCAGATCGATTGGAATTAACATGAGATTTCATCCTTTGTTGGGCTCGAGTAAGGTGGAATTTGGCTAGTTGGAGTTTGAACTCACAAAGCAAAGCAACCTCCCCAATGGAAGGAGAATCAGAATCACCAGGTAAGTATGGTAAATGCAGAGGAGGAGGGTAACCATACAAGAGTACGAAGGGGGAATTTTGAATGGCAGAATAAGGGCTAGTGTTATACCACTACTAAACTAAGGACAAGAAAATGGACCAATCTGCAGGTGAATCAGTACAGAAGCAACGAAGGTAAGTTTCTACGAAGCGATTAAGAACCTCAGATTGGCCATCTGTTTGTGGGTGATAAGTAATAGAAGTTTGCAGGGTTACACCTTGAGCAGTGAGGAATTCTTTCCAAAAGGTGCTGACAAAGATAGGGTCCCGATCACTAGTAATAGGAGTTGGAAAGCCATGAAGCTTGAAAATATTATCTAAGAATATAGGGACTAAGGATTGGGCAGTGTAAGGGTGGGACAAAGCAATGAAGTGAGCATGTTTGGTAAGTCGATCAATGATCACCCAAATGACAAGACTTTCCCTTAGACTTAGGTAAGACCTCAATGAAGTCCATAGTAATGTCAGTCCAAGGAAGAGCATGTATAGAGAGAGGTTGCAAAAGGCCAGGAGAAGCAGCAGTATCATACTTGTTCCTTTGACGGATATTGCATTTGTGAATGAAATCCACAATGCCATTTCGAATGTCCTTCCAGTAGAAATAAGAAAGAATTTTCCTTGTAGTAACATCAATTCCAGAGTGCCCACCAGCAGGTGTTGATACCCAATTATTCCCTATAATATTTTCAAAATGCATATATACTTCCAAAACCATGCATTATCATCAATAATATTTTCCCATAATTTCTGCATTTTTGAGGATTTCTAATTAATTTATCCCAGTATTTTATTATATAAATAATCATTAACTACAGTACAAATAATTTTATAACAATTTTACGATATACTTTTGCTATTTATATTAACGCTAAGCCTAATTATTTCATAAATGGACACATTTACATTTTTGGGTTACAATTGCAATAACTTTGCAATTATAGCCCATCTATGCATTATTACATTACTTTACCTGAAAATAGCCTATTGCATTTTTAAAATATTGAGTAATTATTTTAAAACATTTCTATGCATGAAAACCATTTTTTATACTCTGTTAATTATTTTTATGAATATATTGGGTATTTAACAAATAGCCCTTTTAATTTCTTTCACTTTTCGGGCCTAACCCTTTAAATACCATCCAAAACCCCTTAATAATACCATCCCAATTTACCTTAAGCCCAATCTGCACCTACCCGACCCAAACCCCCATCAAATCATGACCGTTGATCTTTTAGATTAACGGTCCACATTAAACCTTACCATATTAATCTCTAAACCAACCCTAACCCCCAATCATTCTCTCATTCCGCTGTCATTGGTTTCCCTAACCTCTCCAATTCTCTCTCTACCTACCCCTAACCGTAATCGTCGTACTGGCGAAAAGCTCCTATCTATGGAGATTCTAATTATTCTCCGACAATTACCAACCGTTTATGCTTCCTGGCTGTTCAATTACATGGATCCTTGAGAAAATCTCATGGATATTCAACCTGTTATTTCCTGAAACTTGTTTACTGGCCTGTCTAGGGCCATTCTCGTTTACGAACAACAATTCAAACACACACACACACACAGAAAACTTCACTCTCATCTCTGACTCTGCTACTTGTGTTCATTGCTTGTCTAGCCGGCTGAAAGCCAAAGCTAGACTGTTGAATCCTGCCTACTTTACCTTCTATTTTGCTTCCTTTAACTAGTATGTTTCTACTCCTAATGTCGTTAATTATACTATGAAGTTCAAATTTGTGTTGTACTTCTATTAAACCCATGTCTCTTATGTACTAGTTAACTACTATATATTTAGCTTCTATTTTTTCCTGTCACTGCCTTAATCAACATCTTTACTCCTGTTTAAGTTTCATTCTTCCTGTTTATTGCTTTAATCAACATGTTTACTCTTGTTTAGGTTTTACTCTAATCAACACATTTACTTCTGTGTTCAAATTCCAGTCTTTCCTGTTTATTACTACACGTTTACTTCTGTGTTTAAGGTTCAATCTTCCCTGTCTATTGTCTTAAGCCAGCATGCTTAGTTTGGTGTCTCATACTCCTATTTTTCTGTCTAATTGACTTCAATTTGTATGATCAATTCTGTGTAGTTAAAACCTTGTCCTCTCTGTGAATTGATTAGCATGACTGCTCTTCTGTGTTCAGTAAATTTTTACTATATATCCCGCTCTAGTTCCCTCATACTATCTCAAACTTGACCGCAATCCTTTCATTTGTACCAAATCTTGCATCCGTCCTTATGGTAACTTCGTCGGTATATTTCGCTGATGAATTCAGAACTACACATGGCCTAATTCCTGTAAATCCAGGTATATGTAGGCAGCTCAGAAACTAGAGTGCTACCTAAATCTCTCAAACCATCTCGCTCGGTCAAAATTGATCATCATATCTTTACCCGACAACTCTTTCATCCTTCCCGGGGTAAAGAGGGGCAGCTGTTGATACTCAATTTTTCCTATAATATTTTCAAAATGCATATATACTTCCAAAACCATGCATTAGCATCAATAATATTTTCCCATAATTTCTGAATTTTTGAGGATTTCTAATTAATTTATCCCAGTATTTTATTATATAAATAATCATTAACTGCACTACAAATAATTTTATAACACTTTTACGATTTAGTTTTTCTATTTATATTAACACTAAACCTAATTATTTCACAAATGGCCACATTTATTTTTGGGTTACAATTGCAATAACTTTGCAATGATAGCCCATCTATGCATTATTACATTACTTTACCAGAAAATAGCCTGTTGCATTTTTAAAATATTGAGTAATTATTTTAAAACATTTCTATGCATGAAAACCATTTTTTATAATCTGTTAAATATTTTTATAAATTATTTTTATCAATTAATTGGGTATTTAAAAAATAGTCCTTTTAATTTCTTTAACTTTTCAGACCTAACCCTTTAAATACCAGCCCAAACCCCTTAATAATACCAGCCCAATTCACCTTAAGCCCAATCTGCACCTACCCGACCCAAACCCCCATTAAATTGTGGTCGTTGATCTTTTAAATCAACGGTCCACATTAAACCTTACCATATTAATCTCTAAACCAACCCTAATCCCCCTCATTCTCTCATTCTCTCATTCTCTCATTCCGCCTTCATTGGTTTCCTTAACCTCTCCAATTCTCTCTCGACCTACCTTTAACCCTAATCGCCGTCACCGGCGAAAAGCTCAAATATGTGTTGTACTTCTGTTAAACCCATGTCTCTTATGTACTAGTTAACTACTATATATTTAACTTCTATTTTTTCCTGTTACTGCCTTAATAAACATGTTTACTCCTGTTTAAGTTTCACTCTTCCTGTTTATTGCTTTAATCAGCATGTTCACTCTTGTTTAGGTTTCACTCTAATCAACATGTTTACTTCTGTGTTCAAATTCCAGTCTTTCCTGTTTATTACTACATGTTTACTTATGTGTTTAAGGTTCAATCTTCCCTGTCTATTGTCTAAAGACAGCATGCTTACTTTGGTGTCTCAGACTCCTATTTTTCTATCTAATTGCCTTCAATTGGTATGATCAATTCTGTGTAGTTAAAACCCAGTCCTCTCTGTGAATTGATTAGCATGACTGCTCCTACATTAAACTTCTATGTTTCCCTGTCTATTGCTTGAGTCAATATGCTTACTTCCATAGTTATGTATGATTGATGAACTTAGGTGTTCCCTGTTTAAGACCCTAACTCAGCATGTCCTGGTAAATATCATACCACTGCCTGTCCTATGCTTCTACTGACTAGCATGCTTCCCTAACACCCTGTTTCTATGTATTTTTGATTTAAGATTCTTGTGTTCCCAACCCCTGCTCCCTTTTTGTGTAATTGTTTGTTCTCAGAATTCTATATGCTCACCTAAGTTTGACTAATGAATTGAGTTGAGTCTGGACAATATGGAGTTTTGTGTGAAACCTTGTGACTGTGTTTCCTACTTGCTGTTGTTTGCTGAACTTTTTCTAGAATATTTCTAAGTTGTTTTTCACTCCTAATATGTTTTCACTTCTAAACCATTTCCACTCTCAAACTATTTTCACTTCTATACTATTTTCACTTCTAAATTGGTTTCACTTCTGATATGTTTTTTTAAAATTATTCCTACTCTTTCAAGCACTTCCACTCCTACTCTTAGAATACATAGGAATCTGCCCCTCTAGTGTGTGTACTGCCTAGGAATCCATGAGATTCCTCCGAACTCTGGCACACAGGGGTTGGTCCTTCCACACCGCACAAAAATGACTTCTCTTTAAAAGGGTCTTGGTGTGAGCATTGCCCGAGGTCCTTGAGGCCCTTGGGAACTTTGACACACCAGGATACTCTTTATTGGACACTATGATATATGGTGCTTTGGATTATTTGAAGGCCTGGTTTGCCAAGTTCACTTTGGGCCTATCCAGGCTCCCTATATTATAGCATTACTTATTTATGTAATTCATTTATGGTCTGTAATAATAATGCTTGTAATTAGATACTGGAGATATTAGTAAAAAAGGGAAGGGATTTTCATATAATTTTTATGGGGCAATTAGGTAGAAATCATGCTCTTAGGATTACTATGACTATTTGCTTGCATTAGTAATCATGCTGTTAGGATCATTTGTGCATTAGAAAGCATGTTCATAGGCATCATGCCATTTGTTATAAAACTTCTGCTTTCTAAACTTCTGCATACATTATGTCTGCTTAAGAATCCTGTCACTAGGGTGCTATTAACCCTGTCTAAAAATCATGATCATTCTTTCATGTGCATTAGAAACCATGCTTTAAGACTTTTATTGCACTCGCCCAAATGCCATGCCTATATCGCATAAAATCAATAACAACCATGTCTATAAGAGTAAGTTCAAAAGCAGTCCCAACACCTAGATAACATGTTTATAGAGTTGAATATATAAAATCAGTTCTGTAACGTTCAACACCTAGACAACATATCTATAGGACATAATGAATGAATTGCCTGTTTAAAACCGTTTATTAGTCTATTATGACCCTGATTGACAATTAGATATCCCATTTATAGGACATCTTAGATCCACGCATAGGCAAGCCTGTAGGATAACCAAACTCTTGCAAAATGGTAAAACTGTGCTTTGTCTAATTACTTGTGAACTGCCGAGATTCAGCAACCCCTAAAATCAGTAGGCAAACTGAATAGGTCTCCATTGCTTTGCTTTAACAATATGCTGCATATATTATGTTTGTCATGCTCCCCTAAATATCCTGCTTTAGGACTCTTAAAGTATCTGAAATACTGTTGTTTGAGACGTGCAATTGACTGCTTATTTGTGGAGGTAAATGTGAGCCCCCTTATTTGTTCCTTTACCTGACAGTCCTACTTGTTTAAAATTGTCGCTTAGATTTTCTCCTTTTAAGCACTTTAGGAGAGTCTAGAACTGCCTTAATTTGGGGGTCCTAAACACCTCCAGGTCCAAAAGAAAGGGACATGTAATGCACACATAGAGTACGTTTAATTAGAATCGCTTACATAACCACTAAGGGGAGGGTAATTGAGTAGTAAGGGATATGATGACCTGTGCGCTAATGCAGCGTGTAACCCCTCTAATTGAGAAAGGTTTACCGAGTATTGCACAGAAGTGATCATATAGGCTAATAAACCTAGGACCCATTTATTCCCATTTTTTTGTAATCCATATTTGTGCTTAAACTGATTTACTTGCTTAATGACTAATTTACCAAAAATGAGTTTGGAGGGGACCCACTATTGTAGACCTCGAGGGGTGCCTAACACCTTCCCCTCAAGGTAATTTCAAGCCCTTAGCCAATCTCTGGTAATATAAATCGATTTCATGAGTTACTTGCATTAGGTTCCCTAGCGCACCTTAAATCCGGTAGGTTGCGACTCTTCAATTTCCATACCCCTTTCCCAAAAGGAAACAAGTTGTCCCAAATCATGTCGAAACCCGGACTCCACAAAAGAGGAACAAGGGGGCGCGACAACATGGCGACTCTACTGGGGACTTTAGGATTTTACCATAACAAACTTGCTTTTTGTGAATTAATCTTAAGCATGCTTCTTTTTTGTTAATACATGCGCACCATTTCCCTTTCCCCTTGTGTGAATTTAATTGCCCGTTTTGAGGATTTATGATTTCATTTACTGCAGAAACTGACTTATTACTTTGTAGTCCTTTCTTAAACGTCTTTCAATTATTAAATACCGCATTTAATATTTTTCTAACGTGCAAATACGTGACAACATGCTATTTATTTCTGCATAAATCCTGCTCAACATCATATTCCACTCGTGCGTAATCAATCATATATTAACGTTTGATGATAGGTTGCACTCTTCCTATATATCACCCTTTAAATTCAGAAAGGCTTATTTGCGGTAAAACTAGTCGATCAACAGTGCAATCGACGGTTCCGTTCCTTTCCCCCTCAAGTTATCCGCTTGAGGGTACCATTCTAGACCCCCATAACAACCTTACTCTGATTATAACTGTACACGCATCATGGTCAAACCTAGCCGGGTTAATATGTTGTCCACATAATAACCCTTTAAGACAAACCTTATCCAAAAGTCCACCGGGGTTTCCATAATTTCAACGGACGCAACCACGTTTTGTGCATTAATTTTGGAGAACTAAATGTCAATATGCTAATCATGGATATATAAATAGTCGAATCTGGAGGGGGAAAGGGTCTAACCTTATTTGTTTTGCAGAAAATGAGGCACGAGGTCCCCAGGTTCAGAATGGTCCGTAGTATACCACCACTTCTACAAGATTGGTGGGAAGATTTTCCTCAAGTGACAAAAAACATGTGAAGAAGGTCCTGGGAAATTTGCCTTTTCTTTTAGACATACAACCAAATAACATGTTGATAGAAGCTGCAACCATGTTCTGGGATCGTGAAAGATCAGTGTTTCGCTTCGGGGATATAGAAATGACCCTGCTCCTAGAAGAAATCGGGGGATTTGCTGGGCTACCTTGGGACAACCCTGGGCTATTGGTACCGGAAAATCGCACTGATAGGGGATTTCTAAAAATGATGGTTCTGAAAAAGAACACCGATTTGGAGTGCTTAAAGAAATCTTATATACCATTTGACTACTTTATGAGAGATACGGTCATAAAAAGTTCTACCGTATTTTCCATGATTATTTTTCCATCACTTCCTTGGGTTATATTTACCACAGAGTTTTCGTGTTCATTGTTTGGTTCTTGGGTATGATAGTGTTCCCAATGAAAGGGGAAATAATTCACACTAGACTAGCTATGGTCACCAAGACTCTAGTAGAAGGAATCGAGGGACAGACATACACCATAGTCCCTATGATTATAGCTGATATCTACCGGGACTTGGACCACTGCCAGAAAGGGTCCAAACATTTCGAGGGCTACAATTTGCTGCTGCAGTTGTGGTGAATGGAGCATCTCCAAAAGGGTCAATATCGCCAGGAGTTTCCACGAAGGGCGTGGAATGACCATATTTCCTTCCATCACCCTAAACGAATGAGTTATATTCTGGACATGTTTGCTCAACCAGAGAGTGCTAAGGAATGGGTGGAGTTCTTCGACAATTTGTCTGAGGATCAGGTTTAGTAGATGTTTGAATGGTTCCCTGCTGACGAGTTCATCATAAGGTCAAGGGACGCTCCTCACTTAGTGTTGATTGGGTTAAGGGGAATATACCCTTATGTTCCCATCAGGGTTATGAGGCAGACATGCAGGAAGTAGATCATATCGCGGGTCGCGAAGATAAGTCATTTCCGCAAGATTTTCAGGATGACGACATCCCTTACAAGTGTCAAGCTCAGCATATATTGCACTCAAAGATTATTTTGGAGAAGGACACCATCGAGCCAGACAGGTATCATGCGGGAAATGCACCTTTTTACCCGGCATGGTTGGAGGACAACTTAGCTGGGAAAGTTGAACCAGGAATTAGTCAGGGAAATAGGGTCATAAACGAAGATGTAGAAACCAAGTAAAATACAACAAGTTGCACAAAAAGATTCATGACTCCGAGGCCGAACATCAGGAGATACACGAGACAAACATGAGATTAATCAAGGAATGGAGGGAAATGGCTATCACCTCCAATGAAAGGGTAGAATATCTGGAGCAGGGGTTGATGGAGTTGGAAAGAAAGACAAGGAAAAGAATCACTGATTTCCAGAATGCTGAAGGAGGCGAGGGAGGACATCTAGCAAAAGTATACATGTTATTGGGCATGCACGAACTGGGGGACCTGATTGATGGAGTTAGAAAGATCAAGCCTGGGGAAGGTCCTTCTGGGACCAAGTAGATTAGATTTACTTGCTTCTCCAAATATAACAAGGCCAAGTGCCATTAGTGACTTATCTTTTATTATCTTAGTGTTGTTTTGGGATTCATCTATTTTTATATTAATGAAATGAGGCATTTATTGGCATCTAAGTTCTCCAAAACAACTTGTCGCTAGGCCTACCTCGGGCACAACGAGGGTCCCAAAATAGGACGTGAATTTACATTCCGCAATATGTGTTTAAATACTGCAAATATTCTTTTCAGAACTCTTACTAACTTGACTACCTTTTGTTTTTCTTTCTTTCGTTTGATTATGCATACTGGCATCATCAGCTTATCGCCTTATCATACTAGATCCAGAGGCCCTCCACCTTCTCCCCCTCCAAGTATACTGAAAGGCAATGGACTGTTAGACCATCAAGGGCCCGACGAGTCCCGGGGTAGCAAGGCTGAACAACATTATTTTATTTTTCTGAATGATGATTTCCCTTTTTGAATTTTGTTTAAAATAATATTTTCAATATTCCAAAACGTTGTTTTATTTATTGAAAAAATCGCATTTGTTTGACACTTTCAATGAATTAATGATTACCATTACCACTTCTCTCTCATATCTTTATCTATACAACATTACTATTTCCTATCTCGATGAACCGACAACTGTGACATGTAATGAGGCAACGTAACAAAAGGATAGTGATTCAGAAGAAGAGGATGTCATACCTGAGGAAATTGTCAGAGAAGTGGAGGACTTTGAGAACAAGCCTAAGTCCAACCTGGACGAGACTGAAATAATCAACTTAGGAGCATCTGAAACTGTCAAGGAGACCCGCATCAGCATTCACTTATCGGCGTCAAAAAAAGAAGAGTACACACAGTTCTTGAAAGAGTATGAGGACATCTTTGCATGGCCGTACGATGACATGATCGGATTAAGTACATTTATTGTGGCACACAAGTTGCCAAAAAACCCAACATGTCCACCAGTGAAGCAGAAACTCAGGAAATTCAAGCCTGATATGAGTCTGGAAATCAAAGAGGAAGTTATTAAGCAAATTAAGGCCAAGATCCTCAGGGTAGTAGAATACCCAACCTGGTCAGACAACATCGTGCCAGTGCAGAAGAAGGATGGGAAGGTTATAATCACTGTCGATTATCGGGATCTCAATAGAACCAGCCTTGTGGGTTCAGTCACAATTCAATAAAAATTTTATTTTCCTCACCAACAGAAAACAAGTTTAGCCGATCACAACGTATACAATAGTCAGAAATGTTTGTCCGTCTAACCGGGGTCTACGCCAGGTGAGTCGCAATGTCTCAGATCGTGTCACGGTCACTGGTTCATCTAACCAATTTTTTGAAAAACATATTTTTTACTATGACTTTGAAAACTACGCATGCTTGCTTTTGAAATAACTATGTTCAGCAAACGCTATCCCCAATGATTTGAACAGGATCTTAAGACCGAGCAAAGCAAGTCAAGCAAGCCGACGGAGGCACGAACCGACCTCCCCCTTACAGAACTCATGATTTTTCTTTGAATGCATGAACAAGGAATATGCACGCCTCGAAATCACAACCTTCATAACAACAATGATACTGAATCTACTTCCAGCTAAGAAATACTCTGCTATCACCTATTATTTGTTCTCTTTGCATGGGATTGAGCACTGTCTCAATCTTGCATGAGGCTAAGCCCTGCCTCCATATATGCATAAGGCTAAGCACTGACTTTTATTTGCATAAGACTAAGATCTGTCTCAATCTTGCATGAGGCTAAGCCATGCCTCAATATTTGCATAAGGCTAAGCACTGCCTTTTATTTGCATGAGACTAAGCTCTGTCTCAATCTTACATGAGGCTAAGCCCTGCCTCCATATTTGCATAAGGCTAAGCGTTGCCTTTTATTTGCATGAGACTAAGCTCTGTATCAATATTGCATGAGGCTAAGCCCTGCCTCCATATTTGCATAAGGCTAAGCGTTTCCTTCTCTTTGCATGAGACTAAGCTCCGTCTCAATATTGCATGAGGCTAAGCCCTACCTCCATATTTGCATAAGGCTAAGCATTGACTTCTCTTTGCATGGTACTAAGACCTGCCCCAAATCTTACATGAGGCTAAGCCTTGCCTCCATATTTGCATAAGGCTAAGCACTGCCTTTAATTCTGCATAAGGCTAAGCACTGCCTTCAATTCTGCATGAGGCTAAGCCCTGCCTCGAATCTTGCATGAGGCTAAGCCCTACCTCCATATTTGCATAAGGCTAAGCACTGGCTTCAATTCTGCATAAGGCTAAGCACTGGATTCAATTCTGCATAAGGCTATGCCTTGCTCCGAATCTTGCATGAAGCTAAGTCCTGCCTCCATATTTGCATAAGGCCAAGCATTACCTTCACCTTGCACGAGACTAAGCAGTGTCTCTCTGGCATTACCTATTCTCTTCTTTCGGGCTAAGCTTTGCTCTCAAATTCATACAAGACTAAGCCATGTCTTGTCGCTTCTAGCATCATATCTTTGCATATCATTGGCTGAAATATCGCTAATTTGTTCGAGGGCATCATAGTCTAAAGGCACCATCCTCATAGCCGGAAGACGTCATGCCATGGCCTGAGGATCTCTCAAATTTGCATATCATTATTCAAAGGCGTCATGGTTCGGAGGTACCATTTTCATGGCCCGAGAAATTCATCTCATGGCCTGTGAATCCCTCACTGAACAATTCATGGCCAAGGACATCATGGTCTAATGACGTCATCCTCAACTGTCCAAAGACGATTTTCATGGTCTGAAGGGAATTTGCATCATGTTTAAATTCATGCACAGATATATACCCGTAGTAAATTTTTACTTGCAGTTGATCCGATGAGCAAACATTACCCCAACAGGAGCAATCCCGCTCCAGTTCCCTCATACTATCTCAAACTTGACCGTAATCCTTTCATTTATCCCAAATTTTGCGTCCGTCCTTGTGGTAACTTCGTTGGTATATTCCACCGATGAATTCAGAACTACACATGACCTGATTCCTGTAAAACCAGGGATATGTAGGCAACTCGGAAACCAGAGTGCGGCCTAAATCTCTCAAACCATCTCGCTCGATCAAAATTGACCATCATATCTTTACCCGACAATTCTTTCATCCTTCCCGGGTAAAGAGGGGCAGCTGTTGATACCCAATTTTTTCCTATAATAATTTCAAAATGCATATATACTTCCAAAACCATGCATTAGCATCAATAATATTTTTCCATAATTTCTGCATTTAGGATTTCTAATTAATTTATCCCACTATTTTATTATATAAATAATCATTAACTGCACTACAAATAATTTTGTGACAATTTTACGATTTACTTTTGCTATTTATATTATCACTAAGCCTAATGATTTCACAAATGGCCACATTTATATTTTTGGGTTACAATTACAATAACTTTGCAATTATAGCCCATATATGCATTATTACATTACTTTACCAGAAAATAGCCTGTTGCATTTTTATAATGTTGAGTAATTACTTTAAAACATTTCTAAGCATGAAAATTATTTTTATTATCTGTTAATTATTTTTATCAATTAACTGGGTATTTAACAAATAGCCCTTTTAATTTATTTAACTTTTCGGACCTAACCCTTTAAATATCAGCCCAAACCCCTTAATAATACCAGCGCAATTCACCTTAAGCCCAATCTGCACCTACCTGACCAAAACCCCCGTCAAATCGTGGTCGTTGATCTTTTAGATCAACAGTCCATATTAAAGCTTACCATATTAATCTATAAACCAACCCTAACCCCCCCTCATTCTCTCATTCCGCCATCATTGGTTTCCCTAACCTCTCCAATTCTTTCTTGACCTACCCCTAACCCTAATCGTCGTCACCGGCGAAAAGCTCCTATCTATGGAGATTCTGAGTGTTCTCCTACCATTACCAACCATTTATGCCTTGTGGTTGTTCGATTACATGGATACTTGAGAAAATCTCATGGAGATTCAACCTGTCTTGCCTGAAACTTGTTAACTGGCCTGTCTAGGGCCATTCTCGTTTACGAACAACAGTTCAAACATACACACACACACAAAACTTCACTCTCATCTCTCTCTTTGCTACTTGTGTTCATTGCTTGTCTAGCCGACTGAAAGCCAAAGCTAGACTATTGAATCCTGCCTACTTTACCTTCTGTTTTGCTTCCTTTAACCGGTACGTTTCTACTCCTAATGTCGTTCATTATACTATGAAATTCAAATATGTGTTGTACTTTTGTTAAACCCATGTCTCTTATGTACTAGTTAACTACTATATATTTAGCTTCTATGTTTTCCTGTTACTGCTTTAATCAACATGTTTACTCCTGTTTAAGTTTCACTCTTCCTATTTATTGCTTTAATCAGCATGTTTACTCTTGTTTAGGTTTCACTCTAATCAACATGTTTACTTCTGTGTTCAAATTCCAGTCTTTCATGTTTATTACTACATGTTAACTTATGTGTTTAAGGTTCAATTTTCCCTGTCTATTGTCTTAAGCCAGCATGCTTACTTTGGTGTCTCAGACTCCTATTTTTCTGTCTAATTGCCTTCAATTGGTATGACCAATTCTGTGTAGTTAAAACTCGGTCCTCTCTGTGAATTGATTAGCATGACGGCTCTTACATTAAACTTCTATGTTTCCCTATCTATTGCTTAAGCCAGTATGCTTACTTCCATAGTTATGTATGACTGATGAACTTAGGTGTTCCCTGTTAAAGACCCTAACTCAGCATGTCCTGGTAAATATTATACCCCTTCCTGCCCTATGCTTCTAGTGACTAACATGCTTCCCTAACACCCTACTTCTATGTGTTCTTTATTCAAGATTCTTGTGTCCCCAACCCTGATCCCTTTTTGTGTAATTGTTTGTTCTCAGCATGCTATATGCTCACCTAAGTTTGACTAATGAACTGATTTGAGTCTAGGCAATATGGAGTTTTGTGTGAAACCTTGTGACTGTGTTTCCTACTTGTTGTTGTTTGCCGAACCTTTTCTAGAATATTTCTAAGTTTTTTTCACTCCTAATATGTTTTCACTTCTAAACCATTTCCACTCCCAAACTATTTTCACTTCTAAACTATTTTCACTTCTAAATTGGTTTCACTTATGATATGTTTTTTTAAAATTATTCCTACTCTTACAAGAACTCCCACTCCTACTCTTAGAATCCATGAGATTCCTCCGAACTCTGGCACTGGGGTTTGCCCTTCCACACCGCACAAAAATGACTTCTCTTTAAAAGGGTCTTGGTGTGAGCATTGCCCGGGGTCCTTGAGGCCCTTGGGAACTTTGACACACCAGGATACTCTTTATTGGACAGTATGATATATGGTACTTTGGACTGTTTGAAGGCCTGGTTTGCCAAGTTCACTTTGGACCTATCTAGGCTCCCTATAGTATAGCATTACTTATTTCTGTAATTTATTTATTGTCTGTAATAATAATACTTGTAAACAGATATTGGGGATATTAGTAAAAAAGGGGAGGGATTTTCATATAATTTTTGTGGGGAAATTAGGTAGAAATCATGCTCTTAGGATTACTATGACTATTTGCTTGCATTAGGAATCATGCTCTTAGGATCATTTGTGCATTAGAAAACATGTTCATAGGCATCATACCATTTGTTCTAAAACTTCTGCTTTCTAAACTTCTGCATACATCATGTCTGCTTAAGAATCCTGGCACTAGGGTGCTATTAACCCTATCTAAAAATCATGATCATTTTCTCATGTGCATTAGAAAACATGCTTTAGGAATTTTATTGCACTCGCCCAAATACCATGCCTATATCGCATAAAATCAATAGCAACCATGTATATAAGAGTAAGTTCCAAAGCAGTCCCAACACGTAATATGTTGATAGAGTTGAATATAGAAAATCAGTTCGGCAATGTTCAACACCTAGACATCATGCCTATAGGACATAATGAACGAACTGCCTGTATAAAAACGTTTATTAGTCTATTTTGACCCTGATGAAAATTACATATCCCGTTTATAGGACATCTCATATACACGCCTAGGAAAGCCTATAGGATAATCAAACTCTTGCAAAATGGTAAAACTGTACTTTGTTTAATTACTTGTGAACTGCCCAGATTCAGCAACCCCTAAAATCAGTAGGCAAACTGATTAGGTTTCCATTGCTTTGCTTTAACAAGATGCTGCATACATTCTGTTTGTCATGATCACCTAAATATCCTGCTTTAAGACTCTTAAAGTATCTGAAATATTGTTGTTTGAGACATGCAATTGACTGCTTATTTGTGGAGGTAAATGTGAGCCCCCTTAACTATTCCTTTACCGGACAGTCCTACTTGTTTAAAATTGTCGCTTCGATTTTATCCTTTTAATCACTTTAGGAGAGTCTAGAACTGCCTTAATTTGGGGTCCTAAACACCTCCAGGGCCATAAGAAAGGGATGGGTAATGCACGCATAGAGTAGGTTTAATTATAATCGCTTACATAATCACTAAGGGAAGGGTAATTGGGTAGTGGGATATGATGATCTGTGCGTTAATTCCACGTGTAACCCCTCTAATTGAGGAAGGTTTACCGGGTATTGCACATAAGTGATCTTATAGGCTAATAAACCTAGGACCTATTTATTCCCATTTTTTTGTAATCCATATGTGTGCTTAAACTGCTTTACTTGCTTAATGACTAATTCACCAAAAATGAGTTTGGTCGGGACCCATTGACCTCGAGGGGTGTCTAACACCTTCCCCTCAAGGTAATTTCAAGCCCTTACCCAATCTCTGGTAATGTAAACTGGTTTCATGAGTTACTTGCATTAGGTTCCCTAACGCACCTTAAATCCGTTAGGTGGCGACTCTTCAATTTTCGTACCCCTTTCCCAAAAGGAAACGAGTTGTCCCAAATCATGTCGAAATCGGAATCCGTGAAAGGGGAAAAAGGGGGCGCGACAGCAGGAGAAGAGTGCCAAAGAGTGAGAATTTTAGTTCTCAGAGTTGCATCGTTACCGATCAACAGTTTGCCCTTTCGTCTGAGTTCTTGATTAATCCAAGTAATTTGTTTGTGGGGTGTGCTAGAGGGAAGCAATCAGATTAGCAAGATCAGGGTCAGCATACCACCTATCTTGAATTTCCTTCCAAACATCAGCTTGGACAGAACTCATAAGTAAGGACATGAGTTCAGCACCTCGAACTCTAGACAATGTATCAGCAGCTATGTTGTCCTTCCCCTTTTGTACTGAACTTAAAAGTCAAAGGGAAAGAGTTCTGGCCAACCATCTGATTTGAGAATCAGTGTGAAGTTTCTGTTCCGAAAGGTACTTTAAGGCTTTTTTATTAGTCCTCACAATGAAATGGCGACTGAGTAAGTAATGAGACCATTTGGTGACAGCAAACACCAATCCCAAGAGTTCTCTTTCATAGATTTGAGAAATATGCCTAGGGGAAAGACCTTTGCTAATAAAATCTATAGGATGATCATATTGCATCACAACAACACCAATACGAGCACCATTTGCATCAGTCTCCACTACAAAGGGCAATGAATAGTTTGCCAATGCCAAAACTGAGGCAAAGGTGAGGACTAGCTTGAGCTCAGCAAATGTTTGATTAGAAGAATCATTCCAATGGAAATTATCCTTCTTTAGCAACTCAGTTAAAGGTCTGTTGATTAAACCATAGCGCTTGATAAATTTCCTGTAATAGTCAGCTAACCCAAGGAAACCTCTCAGTTGCTTGATAGTAGTTGGAGTAGGTGATAACTAGGGATTTGTACCTATTATTTACTCTCATTTTCTTAGGTTTTTGAGGCAAGATTGCATTAAGATACTCCCGAAATTTGATGCAAGTTGTTTAAATTGCAAGATTTGAGTTGAATTGAAGATGTTGACTAAAAATAACTCAAAGGGGAGCAAAACTTGCACCCAGAACCTAGTAGAAGCGCTGAGAGCGCCAATATTCCGCATCAGCAGAATTCCATATATTGTCCCGGTACAAATTCAAGAAGACTCTACCTTTGAGACCCAGCTGAGCCGCTGCCCACACTAAAATTCCGCTGCAGCGTTGTCCTCACCGTTGCAACATTCAAACATCCACTGGGAGTGGATTCCTGAGATCAGAGACTTGCCAACCTGAAGTTATTCATAATAGCACAGTCAACGGTATTATTACGCTGCCGCGCTTTCAGGAACCGCTGCGGCATTGTGAAATTCCGCTGGCGGCGGAATAGAGATGCTGAAAGTACCCAGGTCCAGAAACACTGTATCGGTTGTTATAGCGGAAGCCAATCCGCTGGAGCACATAGAATTTTGCAGGGAGCAAAATCTCCGTAGGGACAATTTTGTCCATTGTTTTCAACCTAGTATAAATATAACTTTTTCTCATTTTTAGGATACAAGACAAGAGAATGAGCTCGTGAATAGTGCTTTTATTCTGTTTTGAGTAATTTTAGCTTACATTCTACCATACTTCTTAGATTTTCTTCTTGTAATCAACATTTATGGGTTTAATTTCATCATCTATCTTAATTTCTTGCATGATAATGAGTAGCTAGACCCTCAAGCTAGGGTTGTGACCCAACCCTAGTGTGGGTAACTAATAGATCTTCTATTTTAGGATGAATTTGTGACTGGTGTATGACTTTTAGTCTATTTCTTGCTTCATTGAGTGAATTAGTGGTTGCACACATTAATTTATGCCTTTTTGACTAGGTTTATTCTTGAGAGAGATGACCCAAGTCTAGGTAAATAGGCTAACAAGGTATTGGGGTGAACTCAAGAGAGTGATAGCCCAATAAAAAGGTATAAGTTAGAGATAGTGATACTCGACTTGAGCCATTTCATTTGATTTGTTGGAACACCTAATTGGGCTTGAGAAAGCCAATTTGGGCATAGTCACCCAAATTATCGAGAGGTATCGGGTGAGTAATTTAGTATGAGGTTATATGATTTGCCATAATTCATAAGTTTATCCTAGATTTTAGATCCCATTAGTCACTTGCCTAGGAGTAAGTTGCAACCCTAGTGCCTTTAACCATTTGATAAAAATTCACAAAAATATTGTAGTTAGTTAGATAATATTACTTTTTAGACTCAACCTTAGAATAGATTGAAAATCAAATTATGTTTAGAAGAGCAATTAAGAACATGAAACACCACTAAATCAAGTAGAAACTCGACTCCCATTGCATAACTCCCTGTGGATATCGATCCCGACCCTGTCGGGTAAAAGCTGCTTCGACCATGCGAGGGGTATGCCAGTGCAATTGTCCCACCTAGAATCCGGGCGTGCAATTTTCAAATCACTAATGTCATGTTGACACTTCTGGAACAACGAGGGTATTTCACGGGAGCTCCCCATCAAAATGCGTACAATCACTTAAAAGGCTTTGTGGACACATGTTGGGGGAGAAAGAAAACCAATGTATCGGAGGATGCCTTGAGGCTCAGATTATTTCCTTTCTCTCTACAAGGGAAGGCGCTGGATTGGCTTGAACGACTCCCCAACCATTCTATCTCTACATGGGATGAATTGGCGGATAAGTTCATTGCCAAGTTTTTCTCCCCCGGGCACATGGCGACTTTGAGAGATTTGGGAACGCTACAGAACTATGGTCAAAGAATGCCCAAACAATGACATGTCAGAGGCCATGATACAACATACTTTTTACCAGGGCATTAATACTACAAATTAGTGTGTGGTCAACCAACTCGTTGGGTGCAACTTTATGAAGTTATCTTACAATGAGGCATGTGACATCTTGGATGAAATGGCTGACACTTCATCAGCATGGCAGAGTCAGGAAAATGTGCCCCAGGGTGATCCAAGTGTGATAAATCTCCACAAAGAGCTACAGGACCATGGGCAAGCCATTGTCGAGCTTACCACCACCATGAATCAACTTGCTAAGGCGCAACTTCAACAATTACAAGGCCCAAAGAAAGTGTATGCTATGGAGGGTGTAAATCTTTTGGTTAACAAGAGAAGGCCTCATGGAAATCAAATGCAAAACAACAATGAACAATGTGACCAAATAATGAGTGGGTATAATCAAGAAGATTCCTATAATGAGCAAAATGAAGATGTAAAGTACGCCAATAATTTTCAAGGGCAAAGGAACAATCAAAGTAACAACCAAAACTGGAGCAATCAAAGGCAAAGTAATTGGAAAAACAATAACAACTCTAGCAATTGGAGTAACAACAATCAACAATGGGGAGGCAATAACAACACATGGAACTGGAACAACAATAGCAATTGGGGTGGAAATGGAAATCGGGGGTCGGGCTTTCAAAGGCCCCCGATGTATCAACAACCCAACAATCCGCCTCCGTATCAATTACAAGGTCAAAGCTCTTCAAGCAATGACATGGGTTGGATCGAGCATATATTTAAACAAATGATGGAACGGAATGCGGATTCGGATGCTCAAATTGCCTCCCACACTACCTCGATCCGCAATATTGAGGTCCAAATGAGACAAATTTCACAAGCTTTGAACACTCGCCCGAAGGGGGCACTACCTAGTGACACGGTGGTGAACCCTAAGGGTGGGAATATCAACAACAATATTGTACATGATATGGCAGTGACCACAAGGAGTGGTCGGGGTGGTGAGGCTAGTTCTTCAAAGCAAAAGAGAGTTGTTGGTGATGATGATGACTTGCAATATATTGAGGTTCCTATTGAGGTTGAAGATTTGGTTGAAGAGCCGATAAATAATAAAGTGAGGATTGACATAAATGATAATGAGGAGGAAACAAAAAATGATGTGAACCCGTCTAGGGAACACGTAATTGACATACCCGAGCCGGTTGTGCCAAAAGTCAAGACCCCATTGCCTAGACCTCCTTCTCCCTATCCTCAGAGATTGGATAAGCAAAAGACGGAGAATCAGTTCAAGAAGTTAATAGATATGATGAAGAGTTTGTCCATCAACGTACCATTAGTTGAGGAACTTGAACAAATGCCCGGGCATGCCAAGTTTATGAAAGACTTGGTCACAAAGAAGAGATCCATGGAGTGAGATACAATCAAGATGACCCACCAAGTGAGTGCAATTGTGCACTCAATGGCACCCAAACTAGAGGATCCCAGGGCTTTCACTATTCCTTGCACTATTAGTGCGGAGTTCGCCAAGGCATTGTGCGACTTGGGTGCTAGTATCAATTTAATGCCTTATTCTGTCTTTAAAACCTTGGAAATTGGCCAACCTAGAGCAACTTCCATGCGACTTCAAATGGCGGATCGAACTATGAAGCAACCCTTGGGAATCATTGATGATGTTTTGGTGTGGGTCGATAAATTCATCTTGCCCGCGGATTTTGTGATATTAGATTGTGAGGTCGAGTATAAAGTGCCAATTATTTTGGGAAGACTTTTTCTTGCAACGGGGAAGGCCTTGGTTGATGTGGAGTCCGGTGAGCTCACCTTCCGGGTGGGTGATGAAAAGGTCATTTTCCACGTTTGCAAATCAATGCGGCAGCCCAATAGCACGGAGGTGTGTTCTTTTGTGGACCTTGTCACTGAGGTCATAATTGATGAAACAAGATCAATGCCAAATGTTAAAGATCTCGTGGAAGGAGTTTTATTGAATCATGATGATGTTTTGGTGGATGGTTTGATCAAGTGTACCAATGCATTGCAAGGCATGGGTTCTTATTCTTATGGACCTTGCAATCTATCTTTGGATTTGGAGAATCGAAAAACTCCTCCGAAAAAGCCCTCAATCGAGGAGCCACATACATTGGAGTTGAAGCCCCTTCCATCACACCTCAGGTATGAATTTTTGGGTCCTTCTCGTACTTTACTTGTTATAGTTTCTTCTTGCCTAACCCAATTGCAGGTAGATTCTACACTCAAAGTAATCCAAATGAGAAAGAAGGCCATAGGTTGGACTCTAGCTGATATTCGGGGCATATGCCCCACCTTTTGCATGCACAAAACTATTCTTGAAGATGAGGCAAAACCGTCTGTGGAACATCAACGAAGGTTTAACGAGGCAATGCTAGAGGTGGTCAAAACGGAGATAATCAAATGGCTTGATGTTGGGTTATTTATCCTATCTCTGATAGTGCTTGGACTTCACCAATGCAGTGTGTTCCTAAAAAGGGTGGTATGACCGTGGTGAAGAATGACAAGAATGAGCTTAGTCCCACTCGGACAGTGACTGGCTGGAGGGTTTGTATGGATTACCGGAAGATGAATAAGGTGGCCTGAAAGGATCACTTTCCATTGCTATTTATGGACCGGATGCTTGATAGACTTGTTGGGCAGGCTTTATATTGTTTCTTGGATGGGTATTCAGGCTACAATCAGATTTTCATAGCCCTAGAAGATCAGGAAAAGACAACCTTCACCTGTACCTACGGGACATTTGCTTTTTCAAGGATGCCATTCGGTTTGTGCAATGCCCCCGCCACATTCTAGCGGTGCATGATGGCAATTTTCACTGATATGGTTGAAGATTTCTTGGAGGTGTTCATGGATGACTTCAGCGTGGTCAGGGACTCATTTGAGGAGTGTTTGCAAAATCTTGATAAAGTCCTTGGCCGGTGTGAAGAAACCAACCTTGTATTGAATTGGGAAAAATGTCATTTCATGGTCGAGGAGGGAATAGTCCTTGGCCAATAAATCTCAAGAGATGGCATTGAAGTGGATAAATCCAAGATCGAGGTTATTTCCAAATTGCCTCCTCCAACTTCGGTGAAGGGAGTCTGTAGTTTCCTTGGGCATGCGGGATTTTACCGGAGATTCATTAAAGATTTTTCAAAAGTGGTAAATCCCATATGCAAGCTATTGGAGAAAGATGCCAAGTTTGAGTTCAATGAAGAATGTATGCAAGCTTTGAGTTGTTGAAGCATGAGTTGAATACCACACCAATAATAACTGCACCAAATTGGATCTCTCCTTCCGAGCTCATGTGTGATTCAAGTGACGTGGCGGTGGGTGCGTTCTTGGGCCAAAGGGTGAACAAAATCTTTCACTCCATTTATTATGCAAGCAAAACCATGATTTCCGCCCAAGTTAACTACACCGTCACCGAAAAGGAATTGTTAGCTATTGTCTTTGCAATGGAGAAATTTAGGCTTTACCTTATGGGCACCAAGGTGATAGTGCACACCGATCATGTGGCGCTCCGGTACTTAATGATGAAAAAGGATTCAAAAGCTAGGCTTATGAGGTGGGTCTTATTGCTCCAATAGTTTGATCTAGAAATTGTTGATAGAAAGGGGAGCGAAAATAAAGTTGCCGATCATCTATCCCGGTTGGAAGAACAAGGAAGGCCAAATGATGGCCTTGATATCAATGATACTTTCTCGGATGAGAAGCTTCTCTCAGTCTCTATGCCTGACATGCCATGGTTTGCGGACATTGCCAACTTTCTTCTTACCGGTGTTGTCTCGTTTGAGCTCTCTTCTAACCAAAGGAAGAAGCTTAGACTGGAAAGATTGGATTATTATTGGGATGAGCCGTACTTGTTCAAAATATGCAATGATGGAGTCATAAGGCGTTGTGTCCCCGAAGAAGATCAAATGTCAATTCTTGATTCTTGCCACTCTTCGCCATACGGTGATCATCACAGTGGGGCAAGGACAGCTCAAAAATTCTTAGTTATGAATTTTATTGGCCTACTTTGTACAAAGATGCAAGTGACTTGGTAAAGAGGTGTGATGAATGTCAAAGAGCAGGTGGTATATCAAAGAAGGATGAAATTCCCCTCACAACGATCCTTGAGGTTGATAACTTTGATGTGTGAGGCATTGACTTCATGGGTCTGTTTGTCAGCTCGTGTGGTAATACATACATTCTCGTGGTTGTGGATTATGTTTCAAAATGGGTTGAGGTCGTGGCTTCTCCCAATAAAGAATCCCGAAGTGTGGTTGGTTTTCTCAAGAAAACTATTTTCACACGATTTGGGACTCCTCAGGCTATCATAAGTGACGGGGGATCTCATTTTTGCAATCAAGCTTTTGATTCGTTTCTTGCCAAGTATGGGGTAAATCAGAACGTGTCCACTCCTTACCATCCTCAAGCCAGTGGTGAAGTTGAAGTCTCAAATCGGGAAATCAAGAACATTTTGTCCGAGACCGTGAATGCAAATAGGACCGATTGGTCTAAAAAGCTTGATGATGCACTTTAGGCATACAGGACTGCCTTCAGGACCTCGATTGGTATGTCTCTGTACCGGTTGGTGTATGGTAAGGCATGTCACCTCCCGGTTGAGTTGGAGCACAAGGCATTTTGGGCTTTGAAGAAGTTGAACTTGGATTGGGACTCTGCAGCAAATCATCGTGTTGATCACCTTAATGAGCTTGATGAGTTTAGATTCCATGCCTATGCAAGCTCTTCTTTGTACAAGGAGAAAATGAAGTATTTGCATGACAAGTGTGATAAGCACCGGGAATTCAAAGTGGAGACTTGGTATTGCTCTTCAATTCAAGACTTCGTCTCTTTCCGAGCAAAGTCAAATCAAAGTGGAGCGGTCCGTTTGAGGTAGTATTGGTTACACCATTTGGTGCCCTTGATCTAAAAAACAAGAGTGGCGAAATTTTTCGTGTGAATGGGCATCGGGTCAAACACTAATTGGGGAAATTTGAAGATAGCCATGTGGTGGCTTTTTTGAAATTCACTTGATAATGGTAACATGCGTCGTGCCATGACGTTAAATCAGGCGCTTCTTGGGAGGCAACCCAAGTGTTTTCTTTTCATTCTTTTTGTTTTTTTTGTTAGAGTTGATTTTTCTTGAACTAACCTGTTTATGAATTTGGTGTAGGATTTGGTGATTGCAGTACATGAACAAAATGTGGGGAAAATTGGGCTACCAGTTCAAAAATGCTGCAGCGGTCACATTTCAGTGGTCAGCGATCACAAAAACGTTGCAGCGAAAAACATTCCGATGTCGCTTCAAGGTTGAGCCAAAAATCCAGAGAGGTCATAACTCTCTGGATCTCCATTCCGCTGCAGCGATTGGAAATCCACTGACAGTGGTGGGATTCCACTAGAGCGACAAAATTCCGCTGACAGCGGAGATCTTTGGTGCCCAGCTCTGTGAAATGCTCAGAAGCGCGGTCATCGGTAAAATTTCACTACCGCGCTGGGTAAGTCAGTGGGGGCCCATTTCTCACCTATAAATATACAAGGTCCCCCTCCTTTTACTCTTTTCACCCATTTGGCTCTCTTAGATAAATTTTATTGTTCTCAAACTCTGCACTGTACATCTGAGCTTCAAAAAATTCTCACATCGTAACATAATCATCATCTAGCAGTGGTATGTTCATATTATTTGATTTTTAATTGTAGATTTTAACTTTTATATTGTTCTTATTAGTTTTCTTTTCTAGAAAGGTAGTCATTTAATCCCTAGTGCTTGAACATGTTTCACCAATCATTTAAAATCTATGGGGTAGTGATTTTCTTGTTGCCTAAGGGGATATAGGGTTCTTTTTACATGTGCTTCATGTCAAATTTTTCAAAAATTGGTAAAACCCTAGTTTGAACACCACTGTGAGTGCACGTCAATCTTGAATTCCGCTGACAGTGGATCATCTAGAAGTTTTACAATTTGAAATGCAATTTTCACTGCAGCGGATCAAAATATACGCTGGCAGCGGAACCATCTGCTGCTATCTTGACTGTTGAAAACCGTTGCAGCGGCCAAATATCCGCTGACAGTTGTGTCCTTTTGCTGTAGTGGTCAATATTCCGCTGACAGAGGTGACCCTTCCACTGCAGCGGTTATTTTTCCGCTGACAGCAAAATTGTTCATCCAACACTATTTTATTCCCTGCATTACTGAGGCCTGTGCTCTTTGGATACTTGGGTACCATGTTCTAACAGCTTTCGTTACATGTCTGCAGAGAATGGTTCGATCACGAGGTGGAGCAGACAAGCAACCCGGGAGGGGTGACTCTTCTAGGGGTCGGGGCAAGGGCAAACAACTAACAACGCCATTAAGCCCGACAAAGCCCATTGGGAAGAAGCAAACACGAAAAAAGCCAATACCCGACCAATCTGAAACAAGTGAATATACCCCCTCTTGGGAAGCTTCGAAGGGAAACAGTGGAGCAGCCTTAGCAGAAGCATTGTCCAAACCCAGTAGGCTTGTCAACGAGCCTACTAGCTCAGACTCTTCGGACTGTTTGGGTCTTTGCAGTGACTCCACACCCCCACAAGATACCAGTGCAGTAGCTCAGTCCACTGCCCCTGTTTCTATCGAACTTGACAGCTCTGAGGAGACACCAGATGATGGAAGGGTGGTGACACCCAAGTACAGACAACAGGGCTTCTCTGGTCGAGAAAGCCATCAGTGTGGCAGGATCAGTTTGTTTCTGAAACGGCCTACCACAAATTCAGAGAGTGGTGGCCCCACAGGTCATTGATCCCTGAGAGGCCTTTCATTGTTAAGGATCTGCTATCGCATAACCCAAATTTCAAGAGGCAATTTGAGGAAAGATCTGGGTGGGGTTTCTTCACTAGCAAAGTTGAGGATGCCAATGAGTACGTGGTGAAGGAGTTTTATGTGAATGTTGCCCACACAAAAAGGGGCACATATCTTCCTCAGGTCCGGAACAAGAAGATCTTATACAGTGGTAGTGCATTTAACGACTATGATGGCTTTGCTAATGAAGATAAGACTCGCTACCAAGAGAAAGTAGCACTGGGAGATATGGCTCGTTCGTGGTTGGCATCAGTTATTGCTATCCCGGGGACTACTCCGGCTTAGTTGACTGCAGGTTCCACCATCTACAGGAACACACTCAGCTTCGAGGCCAAGGGTTGGGCTACCTTTGTTTGCAGCCGGATAGACCCCATCCTTCATGACAGTGACATGCCTCTCTCACGAGCCCTGATAGTTAGAGAAATTATGGATGACATCCCGAGTAATGTTAGGAAGATCATGGCTAGGGTGATTGACCGGATTGTACAGAGAAATGAGGCCTCGTATCCTTTTCCCAACTTTCTCACTATGTACTTTAGGGACATGGAAGTTGAGGGAAGGGACTTTGATGTCACAGTGAGGCCAAAATCATCTTTTTCATGGTATAGTCTGAAAGGTCCGGACAACCCCAAGGAAAAAAGAAAAAACCACCACAACTACTACCCCTGGTACTTCTACTGCTACTGAGCCATCCACTGCTGCCGAGGGCTCCACTATTGAAGAGGGTCCCACTGTTGCCGCTGGTTCAGAGTATTTCTCGGGACCTTCAATGTCTATTCAACTCCCAGTGCCTACATTTTCCACTTACCCTCAGACTGCCCTGAGGGTGTTTCAGACTCTAGCTAGTATCACCAACTGGCTGCAGGTAGCTTCTTCTAAGCTTACTGATCTTTCTACCACTATTTCAACTCAGTCAACTCCAGCACAACTTACACTGCCTCCATCACTGGATGAGACATTGAGGAGGCTCGTAGATAACCAAAAAAAGATCATAGAGACCCTGGGGGAGCATGGAAAAGAGATTCACTCTCTAGGCAAATGTTTGAAGAAAATGAAGAAGTCCCAGGATTATATAAAGAAGGAGGTCGCAAATCTCATAACGACGGGGGACATCCCCCTTGATTTGTTGATAGAAGAGATTGCACCCACTGATCAGGCTGCACAAGTGTTGGTTCCAAACGCACACGCAAGTATACGTGGTCGTAGCAAGTAATATAATGTTAAATCAAATGTCGAACCCAATGAGACTTGTATAAACTACTCACTAATTCACTATAATTGTTATTTAATCACGCCAAAATAAAATCCAGGAATGTAACTAATTTATACTACGATTCTATGAAATAACTAATTATCAAGTGACAAGAATATTGTTGTGTATTCAGTAGAGACAAATATTCCAGGGTTGTGATCAATTCACCACTCGTATTGCATTAACTCTCTCTTTCATATAATTCACTCATGGTTGCTAATTAATCGATAATTTCCCTCATAGCCTTCTCCCGAAGCACTACTTCCCTATTCTCAATAGATTAACGCCTATATTCCTATGAAATTAATCTATTAGAATGCATTAAGATTATGATGTTTAATTAAGCACGGTGACTAGGTATATTCCTATCCTAACCACAAATCCGCTCCCCTGAAGGGTTAAGATCGCGCTCTCTTCAATTCTTCTCTAATCTATATACGACTTTCCCAAGCATAACATAGATAGTATATAGAACCTAACTGTCGGCCAGACAATTAAGCAATTAAATGCAGAATTAAAGAAACAACAGTATATTGAGTGAAATATAATCAAGGTTAAATTAATGTCGAATAACAATATTCATGGCTAAACCGCAACCCCATAACAATGGGTGTTTAGCCACTCATGCTAGAATCAAACAATTGCATAAGTGTTGCATAAATGGAAAATACTAGAATAAGATGAAGAAAACTGATAATCCTTTGCTTCCTAACGATCCCGTGTGTATCTTCTCTCCAAAAATGGCATCCTCCTCTCAAAGTTGTGTTTTGGGTCTATTTATATGTTTGGAACAAACCTTAAACGTGTAGGAGACTTCTATTCAAACCGGGAAACACTAAAAACCTTCAAAACTCGGATTTGACCGGACCAGAGACCAGGCTTTATGGCCCAAACACCAGGATAAAGCCTAGCTAGGCCTGGCGTTAGGGCTCTAATGCCCCTCAAACGCCTGGTCATGCCAGGCGTTATAGCCCAAACATCCAGCTATAGCCTAGTATGACCAGGCTTTACAGCTCAAACGCCCGGCTATAGCCCAGGTCACTCCTTTTCGACTCTTAAGCGTATTTTTTGACTTTTATACATCCATTTAGCTCGGATTCCATCTCCGATTCACCTACACATGAAATAGACTCCATTATGCACATATGACGTGTATTTTTATCATTATCGCACATAAAATGTAAAGTATATAATGCTTTAAACCATGAATTATAGCCACGCATCAACACCCCACACTTAGGCTCTTGCTCGTCCTCGAGCAATGGGACAATTTACTTCCCTTCAACACATACACATTTCATTATCAAGGAGTATTTTACTTTTCAAGCACACACCTTACCCCTTAACTATGATCGATACCGGCAATCAAGTATGAACATACAAATTTCACATTCTTCCCATTCTTTAAAGATGCCCAAGTATAACAATTTAATCAATCATACCAAGAACCTAATTGCAACCACCCAATATCAAGAGTCAACTTGCAACCACTAAGCCCTCTCAATTCACGCACCTACCCAACAAAAAAGTTTACAACATTCCATATTATTCATGAGATCATGTGCCCTCACCAACAACAAAAGAGTGAATATAAATAGTCCACACATTCAAATATGGTTTGGAACATAATTTAAGGACATCACGCAATTGAATAAATTCACTCACTCTCACAAAGAATTAATATGCATCTCGTGGTCGTACCATAAGCTTGCCCGTAGTGTAGATCTCCACTAATTCAAGTTAGCCAAATATAGGATCAATTAGGACTTTTAAGGATGTAATGTAGGCTACGGGACGGGTAGGATATATTTAGGAATAGTGACTAACCCTCCTAAGCACTTTAATACACTACATTCACAAATCAACACATATTCTTCTCAACCAATTTCCTTGCCACAATTCATATTCAACATAGCCCTTTTTCAATTAAGCACTTCTATATTTTCACTAGCACAAATTAATAAAAACTTTTTAGTGCATTTTTAATCCCCACAGGGACTTGCGTAAACTACTTGTTGAATCTCTCTAATTGCTATTTAATCGAGCCAAAACAAAATCCAGGAATGTAACTAATTTATACTACGATTCTATGAAATAACTAATTATCAAGTGACAAGAATATTGTTGTGTATTCAGTAGAGACAAATATTACTGGGTTGTGATCAATTCACCACTCGTATTGCATTCTAATTAACTCTCCCTTTCATATAATTCACTCATGGTTGCTAATTAATCGATAATTGCTCTCGTAGCCTTCTCCCGAAGCACTACTCGCCTATTCTCAATAGATTAATGCCTATATTTCTATGAAATTAATATATTAGAATGCATTAAGATTACGATGTTTAATTAAGCACGGTGACTAGGTATATTCCTATCCTAACCACAAATCCGCTCCCCTGAAGGGTTAAGATCGCGCTCTCTTCAATTCTTCTCTAATCTATATACGGCTTTCCCAAGCATAACATAGATAGTATATAGAACCTAACTGATGGCCAGACAATTAAGCAATTAAACGCAGAATTGAAGAAACAACCATATATTAAGTGAACTATAATCAAGGTTAAATTAATGTCGAATAGCAATATTCATGGCTAAACCGCAACCCTAGAACAATGGGTGTTTATCCACTCATGCTAGAATCAAACAATTGCATAAGCGTTGCATAAATGGAAAATACTGGAATAAGATGAAGAAAACTGATAATCCTTTGCTTCCTAACGATCACGTGTGTATCTTCTCTCCAAAAATGGCATCCTCCTCTCAAAGTTGTGTTTTTGGGTCTATTTATATGTTTGGGACAAACCTTAAACGTGTAGGAGACTTCTATTCAAACTGGGAAACACTTAAAACCTTCAAAACTCGGATTTGACCGGACCAGGGACCAGGATTTATGGCCCAAACACCGAGATAAAGCCTGGCCAGGCCTGGCGTTAGGGCTCTAATGCCCCCCAAACGCCTTGTCATGCCAGACGTTATAGCCCAAACGTCCAGCTATAGCCTAGTATGACCAGGCTTTACAGCTCAAACGCCCGTCTATAGCCCAGGTCACTCCTTTTCGACTCTTGAGCGTATTTTTTGACGTTTATACATTCATTTAGCTCGGATTCCATCTCCAATTCACCTACACATGAAATAGTCTCCATTATGCACATATGACGTGTATTTTTATCATTAACGCACATAAAATGTAAAGTATATAATGCTTTAAACCATTAATTATGGCCACACATCAACACCCCACACTTAGACTCTTTCTCGTCCTCGAGCAATGGGACAATTTACTTCCCTTCAACACATACACATTTCATTATCAAGGAGTATTTTACTTTTCAAGCACACACCTTACCCCTTAACTATGATCGATACCGGCAATCAAGTATTAACATACAAATTTCACATTCTTCCCCTTCTTTAAAGATGCCCAACTATAACAATTTAATCAATCATACCAAGAACCTAATTGCAACCACCCAACCTCAAGAGTCAACTTGCAACCACTAAGCCCTTTCAATTCACGCACCTACCCAACAAAAAAGTTTACAACATTCCCAATTATTCATGAGATCATGTGCCCTCACCAACAACAAAAGAGTGAATATAAATAGTCCACACATTCAAATATGGTTTTGAACATAATTTAAGGACATCACGCAATTGAATAAATTCACTCACTTTCACAAAGAATTCATATGCATCTCGTGGTCGTACCATAAGCTTGCCCATAGTGTAGATCTCCACTAATTCAAGTTAGCCAAATATAGGATCAATTAGGACTTTTAAGGTTGTAATGTAGGCTACGGGACGGGTAGGATATATTTAGGAATAGTGACTAACCCTCCTAAGCACTTTAATACACTACCTTCACAAATCAACACATATTCTTCTCAACCAATTTCCTTGCCACAATTCATATTCAACATAGCCTTTTTTCAATTAAGCACTTCTATATTTTCACTAGCACAAATTAATAAAAACTTTTTAGTGCTTTTTTAATCCCCACAGGGACTTGCGTAAACTACTTGTTGAATCGCTCTAATTGCTATTTAATCGAGCCAAAACAAAATCCAAGAATGTAACTAATTTATACTACGATTCTATGAAATAACTAATTATCAAGTGACAAGAATATTGTTGTGTATTCAGTAGAGACAAATATTCCAGGGTTGTGATCAATTCACCACTCGTATTGCATTCTAATTAACTCTCCCTTTCATATAATTCACTCATGGTTGTTAATTAATCGATAATTGCTCTCGTAGCCTTCTCCCGAAGCACTGCTCGCCTATTCTCAATAGATTAACGCCTATATTCCTATGAAATTAATATATTAGAACACATTAAGATTATGATATTTAATTAAGCACGGTGACTAGGTATATGCCTATATTAACCACAAATCTGTCCCTTGAAGGGTTAAGATCGCGCTCTCTTCAATTCTTCTCTAATCTATATACGGCTTTCCCAAGAATAACATAGATAATATATAGAACCTAACTGATGGCCAGACAATTAAGCAATTAAATGCAGAATTGAAGAAACAACCATATATTGAGTGAACTATAATCAAGGTTAAATTAATGTCGAATAACAATATTCATGGCTAAACCACAACCCCAGAACAATGGGTGTTTAGCCACTCATGCTAGAATCAAACAATTGCATAAGTGTTGCATAAATGAAAAATACTAGAATAAGATGAAGAAAACTGATAATCCTTTGCTTCGTAACGATCCTGTGTGTATCTTCTCTCCAAAAATGGAATCCTCCTCTCAAAGTTGTGTTTTTGGGTCTATTTATATGTTTGAGACAAACCCTAAGCGTGTAGGAGACTTCTATTCAAACCGGGAAACACTTAAAACCTTCAAAACTCGGATTTGACTGGACCAGGGACCAGGCTTTATGGCCCAAACATCGGGATAAAGCCTGGCTAGGCCTGGCGTTAGGGCTCTAACGCCCCCCAAATGCCTGGTCATGCCGGACGTTATAGCCCAAACGCCCAGCTATTGCCTAGTATGACCAGGCTTTACAGCTCAAACGCCCGGCTATAGCCCGGGTCTCTCCTTTTCGACTCTTGAGCGTATTTTTTAACGTTTATGCATCCATTTAGCCCGACTTCCATCTCCAATTCACCTACACATGAAATAGACTCAATTATGCACATATGACGTGTATTTTTATCATTAACGCACATAAAATGTAAAGTATATAATGCTTTAAACCATGAATTATAGCTACGCATCAACAGGTTTAGGAGCTGGAGCTTACCTCAGCCCCAGTTCGCAGAGGAGTCATCCCTAGGACTGATGACATGGAGATCCAACTTGAGGATCCATAGGGACAAAGCTCCTCACATCCACAGGACCCTTCTCCAGCCACTGTCACTATGTCCTCTTCTACAACTGATCCTGACTCCATGCAGACAAAGGCACCATAGGGAGTCTTCTTTTACTCTCCCTCACCCCTTTTCCCTATTCTATATTTTGTGGGCTAGCATTGATGACAATTCTAATTCTTATTGGCGAGGGTGGCCTCTATTTGGTGTTTCAGACACTTTGTCATTTTTTGGGCTGAAATAACTTCTGATACTATTTTTCTTTTCCTTATTTGTATTCCTGTACCTTTAGTTTGTTTTAATTTTGGTATTTTTATATTTGGTTTCCCTTCTTATGTATATATTCATTCCCCTCTTAATGTATATTTGTCTTAATCTCCTACTGTACATATTCATTTCTACTTTTCGTATTGTTACTCTATAACTTCTTTAGCTTTTCCATTTATAGTTTAACTTCGTATTTCATTTAGTAGCTTCATTTTGAATTTATAACTTCTTCTTTACTTTTTTTGTTATCAATAAGCCCCTGGTTTTCTTAAGGCCACGGTTCTTTCTAGGGATGGAAATGTGCGAATCGGGTTGTGATGACCCAAAAGGTCATCGCGTATATTCAAGCTAATTTTGTGTTCCGAGGTCGTGAAAACCTCCTTCTATCTCATCTCGATTTACGTGCACATCCCGGACGTGTAGTCAGGAAGCCTTTATGTGCAAAACAGATAAAAATGATAATTTTGTAGTAGAAAATTTAATAAAGTTGACTTCGGTCAACATTTTTTGTAAACGGACCTGGACTCATGATTTGACGGTCCCGGAGGGTCAGTAGGAAAATATGGGACTTGAGCGTATGCCCGAAATCGAATTCTGAGGTCCCAAGTCCAAGAAATGAATTTTTAAAGAAAATTGTTTTCTGAAAAATATAAAGGTTTTTGAAAATGAAATGTTATGTGAAACCTGTGGTATCGGACCCGTATCTTGGTTCCGGATCCCGGTACAGGTTCGATATGATTTATATGTGTTATCTGTGAAGTTTGGTATGTAACGGACTTCGTTTGGCGTGATTCAGACCTTAAATGCAAAATTTGATGTTTAAAAAAGTTTTGAGGAATTCCATTGATTTTTTGTTTGATTCGTCGTTTTAGTGCTATTTTATGTGATTTAGAACCTCGAGCGAGTCCGTATTAGGTTATAAGACTTGTTTGTGCATTTAGACGGGGTCCCGGGGGCCTCGGGTGTGTTTCAGATAGGTTCCGGGTCCATTTTCCTTATTTTTGCACTGCTAATGTTGTTTCTGGTTTCCTTTGATACGATCGCATAGTGTTGCCTTGCACCACCCACTTTTCTATTCACTGCGTTCGAATACAATGTTTCGCGATCGCATAGTGTGGTCAAGGCCATTTCTTTTTCCCTATGTGATCGCACACTTCAGCTCGCGATCGCACTGTGCATTCTTGGACAGTGGTCATTTCCCTTATATGCGATCGCATAAGTTTGTTCGCGATCGCATAGTACCTTTTTGGCCAGCAACATTTTTCTTCTATGTGATCGCATCCTTGTGTCCGCGATCGCAATGCTTTAAATCACTGGGCAGAATATAAACTTCCAAAAATCGGGGTTTCACCATTTTAAACATATTTTGACTTCTACTCGGTTTTGGGCGATTGTTTGAGGGTTTTTCACACAAATCGAATGGGTAAGTGTTACTCCACAAGAATTAAATATATTTCATGAATTAGTTCTTGTTTTATCATTTAACTTGTGTTTTGGGTTGAGGGGGTTGTGAGTTTTGAAAGAAAACTTCAAAAATGAAAATTCATGATTTGAATGACCAAATGATATCGGAATTGGATACATTTACTACGGGTGAACTCGTTCCGAATGAGTAATCGGAATTTGTAAAATTTGTCGGGTTCAGAGGTGCGGGCTCGGGGGTTGACTTTTGGGTCGATTTTTATAATTATGTAAAGATTGAAACTTTATTATTCGGAATAGTTTCTTATACGTTTTATATGTATTTTGAAGTTGTTTTAGTTGATTTTGAGCCGTCCGGAGGCCTTCCCGCCCGAGAAGTCTATTTTTGAGTACCGAGTTGTCGTCTTTGAGGTAAGTATCTTGCCTAACCTTGTGTGGGGGAATTACCCCTTAGGATTGAGTCTTCTTTGTTGATTGTAGTCCGAGTATGCAAGGTGAAGAGTGTGTAATCGCACTTATTTGCAATTAGATTTCCCTTTTAGGATTCGTAGATTCTTATATTACCTGTGTATGAATTGCAATTGTTACATTTGAACCCTTGGCTGTTAATTTCATCCCTTCCTGTTTAAATTAGAATTACTTGTTCTTGGATTCTTTCGTTGGCTAATTGACTTTACTTGAATTAGCTAAATATTCTACTTCTCTTATCATCATGCTATATTTCCTTCCTAGCTTGCCTAATTGACTATAATTAGTGTCATCTAGCCCTATAGTTACTAGCCATAGTTGGAACATCTATTCGTTGGAGTCAAGCATGCCCGTGAGTCTTACATTGTGATTTATATGACTATTCCCTTAAGTTCCACTTAGGTCTAATTGTTAGTCATTTATTTTATTGGTATTTCCTTGATGTTTCCTATTACTGGGACTTTGTTTAAGCTGAGTGTTATTCCGTGAAGTTAACTGTTTAGGTGAGATTGGTTATAGTTGTTTCCCTTGCTAGGATGTTATGGTTTTTGTTACTGTTTATGCTATTAATGATATGGTTTGTATTGTTGACTCTCTTTT
>ML342439.1:0-20838 GCA_005239505.1 Nicotiana paniculata | reverse complement strand
CCCGGATTATATTTGCAACGCCCGCTTAGTCTTTTATTAGACATAGTTGAGCGTGATCAGTCAACCTTGTCCCGCGTCTCGGAACCCGACCAAAATTACAAAATCCAAACACCCATTCGATATTGAGTCCAACCATACAAGAATTATCCAAATCCGACCTCAATTCGTCTTTCAAAACTCAAAAATTTAGTCTAAGAAGTTCTACCACTTTTTCCCAAATTTTTCAACTCCAATCCTTAATTACGTGATTAAAACAATGATAGATTAGTGTAATTTAACCAAAATCGAGATGGAAATTCTTACCCCAACAATCCCCCCAAATTTCACCTCAAACCGAGCTCTCTAAGTCGAAAATGTGAAATAAGAAATAAACCAGCGAATTCAAACTAAGTTCTATCAGTTAATTATTCGCGAATACATAATGTGCCTCGGGTGCGCGATGCACAAAATTTATAGCTGCCAAAAATCATCTTCGCTAACGCGAAGCACACTGATCCAAACCTACGCGTAAGCGACCCCCTCGTATGCGAACGCGGTGAACAAGTTCTCTGACCTTCGCGATTGCTTGTCCACCTTCGCGAACGCGAAGAACAACTACAGGTGCCTCCCTAGAAACCCTTTGTGAATGCGAGACCTCCATCGCGAATGCGGAGAAGGAAAAGAAAGAACCAGGCTTTGCAATTTCCTCAATGATCCGAAATGCGCCGAACATAGTCTGAATTACACCCGAGGCCACCGGGACTTCAACCAAACATACCACCAAGTCCTAAAACATCATACGAACACGCTCGAAGCGTCAAATCACATCAAACAACACTAGAATCACAAATCGCGCATCGATTCAACCCTAAGTAACTTATGAACTCCTGAATTCCAAAACTAATGTCGATTCATACCAAATAAACTTCGATTGATCTCAAATTTTGCACACAAGTCATAATTGACATTAAGGACCTTTTTCAACTTTCGGAATTGGGATCTGACCCTGATATCAATAGACTCAACTCCCGCTCAAACTTTCCAAAATCTCCCATTTTTCAACTATCGCCAATTCGCGCCAAAACGACCTAGAGACCTCCAAATCAATATCCGGACATGCTCCTAAGACCAAAATTGCCTTACGGAGCTATTGGAACAATCAAAACTGCATTCCGGAGTCATCTTCATAAAATTCAAACAACAGTCAAATCCTACGACTTAACCTTCCAACTTAGGGACTATGTGTCCATTTCACTCCGAAACTCAGCCGAAACCAAAACCAAACACCCCCGACAAGTTACATAACCACAATATAGCATAGAGAAAGCATAATTTAGGGGATCGGGGCTAAAATACTCATAATGACCGGACGGGTCATTACAACTTGCTTATATTGAAGGAGATTATTGTTGATGTGGATATAATAAAATAATGAATGATTCTGATTAATATTTATAGAGAGTTCGTTTGTTAGTGTCGCAACAACATGTTTCTCTGTGTTCAAAATACAACAATTATCTTAGGTCTGTGTGCTTCCATTTGATCATAGACAGTCCGCTATTTCCACTTCTGGTCTATTTCAATACCTTTCCTCTTCATATATCTCCAGACTGCACATGCTATCTCACTAGATACAAAGACATGATTACCGTTCTTTTCTCTAGGTTTAATACAACAAGATCATCAATAGATACAATTCTAAACTTAAGATTTACTTCATCAATAGGTACTTCCCAACTCTCCAAAAAGAATAAGATGATGGATGTTATAACTAAGAGGTTAGAAGAAGATTTTTTTCAGTTAAAATTTCAATACCTTCAATTTTTCTAGCGTGAGAAGGTTTTTCGATGATGAATTTTTTCCCCAAATCTGAGTGTATTTTGCTTTGCTTATGAATAGATCTTTTTGAGAGCATAATTTCTGTATGAAAAGGATAGAAAGAGGAAAAAGAAAAACAGAATAAATGAAAGAAGAATGGTTAGACAGAGTCGTTGGCGAGTGAATATCCGCTAGAATAAGGGAAGAAACTAAAAAGAAGTTAAAAAAAGGTAAAGAAAAAGGAAAAGAGAAAAAGAAGTAAGAAATTATATATCTCACTAAAAAGGGTAAAAAATCAAAAAGAAAAATCTAAAATTGTTTTTTCTTGCTTCTCACTCTTCCAAGGAGAGTGAAATACACACACTCTGCCATGTAAGCTTAAAGGGTGCAAATAATTATACCTTAAAATAGCTTAGGGGAGGTAATTAAACCCCCGCAAAGATAGAATGTGTAGTTGAGAATCCAGCTATAGGTTACGGGGTACTTATACATTTTTCCATAGTTTTACTATTTAAATTCCCTATTCCTCTACATTGTATCCCATCTAAGAAATCAATCTCTTACTCCCTAATCAGAGCATTGCATTTCTGGCTAGTCATACAAAACAAGCTACAAGACAGAGGTTGTCTTGATCAATAAGAATTCTCTGCCTTTTTACTTTATATTTGATTTTCTTATTCGTTGTTTTCATTATTTCTTGTCATTTATATCTGAGAAAGTGTATCAAATCGATTGTTTGGTGGCCTAAAATATAAAATCAATTGATTTGACTAGATTAAACATGTATAAACTCAATAATAAAAGGGAATTGCGAGAGGGGATGCTTCTATAGGCGAGTATCTGGACTTATACTCAGAAAATATAAAACAAATAAAGCTGTGGGGGTAAAGTTTCTCTCTTAGAAAGGAAATTGAGGAGGCTAAATAATAATATTTCCGTTCTTAATTGTTTGATTCAGAAAAGTTGTGGAGGTAATGCTGCAATAAGGTTGCTAAAGGTAGGCTTAAGGAATCAGCAGCCCGAAAATACTTCCAACAATTAATCGCGGCTGTGGATTTCTGCCACAGCTGCGGGGTCTATCATCGCGCTTTGAAACCTGAAAACATTCTCCTGGACGAAAGCGAAAACCTAAAAGTCTCCGATTTCAGCCTTAATGCATTGTTTGACTCGAAAAGACAAGATGGTCTCCTTCACACGACATGTGGAACTCCAGCATACGTCGTGCCAGAGGTTATAAATAAAAGAGGATATGATGGTGAAAAAGCTGATATTTGGTCATGTGGAGTCATTTTATTTGTTTTGTTAGCTGGTTATCTTCCATTTCATGATTCGAATTTAATGGAAATGTATAAGAAAATTAGTAAAGGGGAATTCAAATGTCCTGAATATTTCCCTCCTGAGGTGAAAAAACTTCTTTCAAGAATTCTTGGCCCGAATCTGTATTCAAGAATTACATTAACTAAGCTGATGGAGAATCATTGGTTCAAGAAAGGATTCAAACAAATTGATAAAACACCAATTTTAGATCAAGTGCAGGACAATTCGCCTCGTAGTGTTTTCGATATTCTGGATGATTCGGACGCCGAGTGTTCTTCAGGGAAAAAAGAGCAGAGCTCAACAATGAAGCCTACTTGTTTGAATGCTTTTGATATCATTTCTCTTTCTCCTGGTTTTGATCTCTCAAGTTTGTTTGAGAAAAACAAGTGCTATAGATCTGAGGCTAGATTCACGACACTAACGTCGGGTCCACTATTGTTTCGAGGCTAGAGGAAGTAGCTTCGACGGGGAGTTTTAAGGTAATTATATCGAAATTATATTATCACCATTTAAAAGTTTAAACTTTTAGAGAAAACACATTTTGTTTACTTGATTATGTCTTCTATACGCCCTCTTATGATCGTACATGCTGGTCCAAGTCTTTTTCTATTAGCCAAGCACGCGATATTCTTTTTTGTAATAGATGGTGGTGAGACTTATTGGATCCAGGGCCTCAACCTGCAATTGCACTATGTTGAATTTGTGTAATCCTGAGTCGGAAATTTCACTAAGGGTGTTCAAGGATAAATTTTAAAAATTATACTTGGACCTATACATACAGTATAATTTTTCGGGCAAAGAGTGTTCCACTAACCACCTTGAACCTATGTAGCTTAGCTTCTGTGACCAACTTATCTAAAAATTTATCTGACCAACCTTATCCTATGTGGCTTCACCTCTATCATTCTATTCTAAAAGCTTAATCGGTTAAATAGCGAAAACTTTATTTACTTGATTATGTCTCCAACAAGTGAAGAAAAAAGACGGGATGGTAAAAATACAAGGTAGCAAAGAAGGGAGAAAAGGGCAACTAGCTATTGATGCAGAGATATTTGAGATTACACCAGCTTTCCATGTTGTAGAAGTGACAAAAATGTCAGGAAACACTGCAGAATATAGGAAGTTCTGTGATCAAGGCTTAAAGCCTTATTTAAAAGATATAGTTTGGACATGGCAGGGCAGTGAGCAGCAGCAAGTGGAAAATCAAGAAATCAAACCTTAGAGTAAAGAAAATTTTAAAAAATCTGATGTAAAGTTTTTCTCTTGAGAAGGAAATTGATGCTGCATTTTATCTCTTTGCTGCAGCTTTCTTTTTCCTATATAAATCTTCTTCTTTGTTCTTTTGGATCTTTTGAGGGAGCTAATATTTTTCTGTTCTTATTAGTTGAGGTTTGGAGGCTAATTTTCTACTTCATTAGAGTATTAATTTGATTAGAGTATTAAGACAATACTACCTTCCCCTGACCCCACCTGTGGGATTACACTGTGTTTGTTGTTGTTGTTGTTCGATTTTGAACTCAGTATTCATTGATTTGATGCCACTAAGCTGATCAAGTATGCCCTTCTATATCAAAATATTTTTTCTTGTATTTAAGGTAATCATAGTCATATTCAAATGGTTAATTTGTTTCATGCTGGTTTATATCACAAACTTCGTTGGTTTCCAATTATTTGGTTTAGATTGATATTATTATATAATTGTTTTCCTCTATCGATTGTGTTCCACCATTTCACAACATTAGTAATAAGAGGAAATAATAAGATTTATTGCACTCAACTAGCATTTCCAAAGCTAAAAACAGAATCTTGCACAACTCAAGTACTAAAACCTATATACGCAACAAACAAGTGATTTGGATCAAGAGTTTCCAAGAACATGCTCAACATGCAAGAAGTTGAATCTTGATCTTCTGTAGCATCCCTACGACATCTTTCATGTCGATCCTTCTTGCAGGAGATTCAGCACAGCAATCTAGTGCCACTTTCATGATCGATGCCACACAATCTAGCTTCTTGTTTAAGTGATTATCCCGTGGTGTTACTAAGTTGGCATCTACAACATCCACTATTGCCTCTGGGAGTGAATAACTCACCCATTGTTTCAAGCTAAGATCCCCATCGAACATTTCATCGTTAGGCTTTCTCCTTGTAAATGTTTCCATCAACATGATTCCATAACTATAGACATCACATTTTGTTGATACCAATCCATCCCGTCCATACTCTATGCTCAAACAAATTTAAAGTGCTAACATTTATATTGGTGGAAAAGGAAAGGAAAATCAATGTCAAAAGCATAAAAAAAGAAGAAGATGTACCTGGTGCAATATAACCAAATGTTGCTAATGTTTTAGTGTATAAATCACTCTCATCTTCACCAAGAAGTTTTGAAATACCAAAGTCGCTAAGGTGGGCTACCATATTCTCATCCAACAAGACGTTACTAGGCTTCAGATCACAGTGAATCACAGGCGATAAGCACTCATGGTGGAGATATTCCAACGCACATGCCACGTCTATCATTATGTTCAGTTTCTGCATGATGTCTAAGAAGTAGTTGTGTGAATATAACCACTTATCGAGGCTTCCGTTGGGCATGTACTCAAGTACTAAAGCCTTAAAATCAAGGTTGGAACAACTAGTGATGACTTTTGTGAGATTCCTATGGCGAAGGTTGCGCAAAACTTCACATTCTGTATCAAAACTCTTGAATGCCGCTTCCAATTGAAGATTGAACACCTTAACTGCAATAGGAGTCCCACTTCTGAGTATGCCTCTGTAGACAGAGCCAAAACTCCCAGAACCAATCAGATTGCTCTCGCTAAGCGCATCAGTTGCTTGGAGCAGTTCATAATATGAAATTCTTCCTCTTAATGCAATAGACAATGAATCAGCTTGTTGAGGAGCTCTTTTACCTTTTCTATACCTTATCCATACAAGCACAAAGGTGAGAGGAACAAATAGAAGAAATAGAAGGAGCATTCTGTTCCTATTTGATCTATGCTTTGAAGAAGTGGGGCATGGCGAGACACATAATGCTTCGTTGAAGAGAAAAAACTGACTTGAGAGGTTCTTGAAAGGACCCGCAGAAGGGATTTCACCATACAACTTGTTGGAAGAGACATTGAAATACTTCAGGTATTGAAGTTTCTCAAAAGACTTGGGAATGGTTCCTGATATATTATTATGAGAAAGGTCCAAGATTTCCAAACTTACCATATTGCTCATTGAGTCGGGTATATTTCCTTGCAACTTGTTGTGTCGCAAAGAAAGGTATTCCAAATTTTGCAAGCTTCCAATTTCTTTAGGAATGTCATTTGTAAATTGATTCATTGACAAATCCATCTGTGTAGTAGCCTTTAGATTTCCAATTTCTGGAGGTAAAGAACCACCCATGTTGTTTGACGATAAGTCAAGAATCATTAGATCTTTAAGTTTCCCTAAGCTTGTTGGTATATTGGAACTCAATTTATTGGAACCCATATGTATCTCCCCAAGGGAAGTAACATTCCCTAAACAATTAGGAAGTGATCCTGAAAGTTGATTTTGATCCAAGTAAATAGCAACCAAATGCTGCAATTTACATAGATTATCTCCAACAATTCCTGTAAGTCTGTTGGTATTCAAGAACAAGCCTTGAAGGTTTCTCAGGGTTCCAATTGATGTGGGAATCGATCCAACCAAATTGTTATAAGAAAGACGAAGGTCTAGTAAGCTGCTTAAGTTCCCAATTTCATTTGGAATTCGCCCTTTAATTTGGCAATCAATGGCAATAAACAATGTAAGGGATGTGGAGAGGTTACCTACAGAAAGTGGAAGCATTCCCTTTAGAGGGTTGAAAGATACCGAAAGATATGTTAAATCTCTGCAGTTTGTTAAGGAAGTCAGGAAGCTTAAAGATGAGTCGCTCATTAAATTGTTTCCCTCCAAGCCTAGTCTCTGTAGATTAGTCAAATGTCCAAATGAGTTGGGAATCAAGCCAGTGAGTTTGTTATATGAAAGCTCTAGAATTGTAAGTCTTGAACAATTGGAGATTGAATGAGGTATAGTCCCGACATGATTGGCCAAGCGACTCAGAAAAAGACGTTCAATGTTGGGTAACATAGAACCTATGTTTGATGGGAGGGTTCCTGATAGATTAATATTGTCTGTAAGATCAATTATTCTCAGCCCTGATATGTTGAATATCTCCATTGAAAGTGGACCACTAAAATTATTAAACGCAAGAATAAATACCTCCAAGTCAACGAGATTGCTTATCTCTTTGGGTATTTCACCTGGCAACACATGAAGAATGAGGGATTATTACTAATTAGTTCAATCTAGTTTAAGTTGTATACTTTTTGCTACAACTTTGAGTACATACCAGTAAACTTATTTTTTTGAAGATCTATAACCTGCATCTTGGTTAAGTTGCCAATCTCTTGTGATAAGGATCCATTGAGATTGTTCCTCCATAGATCCAAACGTCGCAAAGAGGAGATATTGAACATGGAGATTGGGACAGATCCGGTTATCTGGTTTTTCTCCATGGTTAACTCCAACAAATTAACAAGATTTCCAATTCCCTGTGGAATTATTCCTGCAATTCATTTTCGTAAGTATTTCTGGAAGTAATTAGATAAAATACGACTAGCATTCAACATATAATGCAGGATTATACCTGTGAAATGGTTACCTCCGAGATACAACAACTGCAAGTTACGTAGACTTCCAATTTCATTATGTATTGCTCCATCAAACTCATTATATGATAAAGACAATACTTGAAGTTCTGAGCAATTTGACAAGCTTGTAGGCATTTGACCATGAAGCTTGTTCCAAGATAAAGACAATACTTGAAGTTCTAGTAAAGGAAGACCATTGCATACACCATTGGGAAGTCTTCCTGATAAGCTATTGTTTGTAAATGCAATCACTTCAATTCTGGAAATGTTGAAAACTGACATTGGTATAGAACCTGTAAGCTGATTATCTTCTATACCCAAAAAGTTCATGTTGTGAAGATTGCCGATCCCTTCTGGGATGTTTCCTTGAAGGAAATTGTGAGAGATTTTTAAGATCTCTAACCTTGAGGCATTCGAGAGTGTTAGCGGGATAGAACCTACGAGTTTGTTTCCGGTCAAGTCTAAAATCCTCAGATTTTTAAGATTTCCAATCTCCTTTGGGATTTGGCCCTCTAAGGTGTTGAACCTCAAACTCAAAGTTTCGAGTTTCGAAAGATTAGAAAATGAAGAGGGGATGGATCCAATGAAACTATTATTCCTAAGAGTTACAACTTGAAGTTGGTGTAAAACTCCAAACCAAGAAGGAACCTCTCCTATGAAGTTGTTGAAACTTAAATTAAGCAACTTCAGTCGATGCAAACGTGCCATTTCTTGAGGCAAATTGCCATAGAAATTGTTGCTCCCCAAGTCAAGAGAAACAAGAAATGTGAGGTTTCCAAAATTTTGTGGAATTCTGCTCATAAGAGCCATGTTGGAAAGATTCAACGACTTAACTCTGTGATGGCGAGAACCACAAGTGACTCCTTCCCAATGGCAAACAGAAGTAGTTGGAAACCAGTTTTCATCAAAGAAGTTAAAGGGATCTGAAATAATATGGGGTTTCAAAGAAAGAAGAGCTAATTGATCAGTGGTAATGTTGGTATGAGTCATGGCTGAAGTAGTCCTAACATAGTAAAGCAACAAGAGTGTTGAGACAAAAGAAGTGAATGCTTTATCCATAATTAAGTAGGTAGTTAACGATGTAGTTTTGTGACTTTAAATTGCGATGAGATCTCCTCTTTGGTCTTCACCAGATTTTTCATTCAATCTCTTTTATGGAAAAAGGAAAAACTTTTCTTCATTCATTATGTTGGAGCTCAAAGAAACAAAAATGTGACTTTTGTTCAGATTTAACATAATATCAATTATCAACGCAATTACTTCAAAATTCTTTCTCTAATCAGGGAGGAGGCAAAAGACTAAATATGCATTTTTGCTCAAACAATGTATTTTGTGTTAAGAAAATTTATTAAATATGTATAAATATTAAATATAAAACTCATTAACATTTGAAGTTATCGTTTTAAAATCTAAAACCCATAAGGCTAAAATCCTAGCTCTGTGTCTACTTCTAATGACCCCGAAGACGACCATATCAACCAAGTCTTCGCACGTTTCAATCATTACTATAAATATGGTATGCAAAAATTCCTCTAATCCGCCCAAAGACTTGTGCAAGTCAACAAAGTCTAGCTTTCATTTTTCTCTATTACTGTGAGTTGAAAAGTAATGCCTACATCTATTAAATTATAGTGCACTACATACTAGCTAAAATCGAGAATTTTTCTTACATGATAGTAATATAATTGATGGTAATATGTTTAGTATCCTCTTTTTTTAAGACATAATCCGGAGATTATGTCTTAAAAAGGAGGATAATAAACATATTATAATCAATTACAAACTATGGTAATCATGTAAGAAAATTCTTGATATTTGCTAGTATGTTATACACTATAATTTAATAGATGTAGCAATACTTTTCACCTCACAGTTCTGGAAAAAAATGAAAGGTAGACTTGTTTGACTTGCACAAGTATTTAGGCGGATTAGAGGAATTTTTGCCACCATATTCTTATTAATTATTGAAACGTGCTAAGACTTGGTTGATTTGGTCGTCTTCGGGGTCATTAGAAGCAGAGACAGTGCTAGAATTTTAGCCCTATGCGATTTAGATTTTAAAACGATGACTTTAAGTGTTAATGATTTCTATATTTGTAATGACCCGACTAGTCATTTTGAGCATTTGTAATTCGCTCGTTGGTTTGAGGGCATGAGTAGCTCCGTATGACGTATTATGACTTGTGTGTATCATCGATTTTGATTTTTGGATGATTCGGAATTAGATTGGAAGAATGATTCTCAACTAGGAAGCTTTAAGTTGGAAGAGTTGATCAAGTTTGACTTTTTAGTATTTGACCTCAGATTGGAGTTTTGATGGTTCAATTAGGTGTGGATGGTGATTTTGGACTTGGGCGTATGCTCGAATATGCATTTGGATATTTCTAAAAGGTTTCGGCACTAATTGGTGAAAGTTGAAAATTTGAAGGTTTGGAATGTTCGTAAGTTTGACCGAGAGTTGACTTTGATGACATCAGGTTCGAAATGTTGTTTCAAGAGTTGGAATAGACTCTTTATGTCATTTGAAACTTGTATGCAAAATTTTGGTTCATTCCAGATTGGTTAGGCTTGAATCGAACACTTGGTTCGAAGTTTGAATTTTATGAACTTAAGAGATTGATCTTGATCGACGATTCGTGATTTTGATGTTTTCATGTGTGATTTGAGGCCTAGAATAGGTCTGTGTTATGTTTTGGGACTTGTTGGTATGTTCGGACGGGGTTCCGAGGGGCTCAGCTGAGTTTCGGCATGGTTTCGGATAATTTCTAAGCTATTTTTAGCTGTTGGTTTTTGGCTACAAGGGTGTACATTGCGATCACATAGAATTGGTTGTTATCGCGAAAAGTGAAATGGAAAAAATAGGCCTGTGAATCTAAGATATATGGATACAATCTAAGATTTACATTGGATGGTGTCGAGACTCGCGTCATTCCTATATCATTACAGATTCTATATTTCAGTATAAGAAAGGTCAAGGAAACGACTTTAAATTCAAAGAAGGTCCCCTCAGAGTGGGTGTCTCGATTATGATACTTTTGCGGTGCTTGAGAGGGAATACAATAACTTATGGGCCTTAGGGTGGTGTGCTTTTATGAAATGATCTCTCTTGGTGAGATTTGTGTAAGGATCATGGTGTTCTAGCAAGGAGAAGTGTCAACTTGAGGGTAATTCAGAAGGAACTCGGAGAAATAGGACAACTTGGTAGTAGGTTGGATCAACAGGGTAGTGAATATGAACGGTTCGTTGAGTACTTATGATGTGGTGAGTCTCTACATGTGTATTATGACAATACTCTTGGGTTTTGGTGACCTGCGTGGCTTTGTTGAGTTAGATTCAGTTCTGATGGCTTAGTTATGTGCAAATGGATTTCGAAGAGTTCTTGATGGTTTCGACCACAATTTGAGCTGGATATTTCCTATCGGCATGAGGAGCATGTTACGTGTTGTGATTTTCTCCTAGATGGGATAAAATGGAAGGTTTCTGACTGATCAAGTATGTATTCTGTTGGCGAATCAGAGTTGGTATTGATTGAGAAGGATGCGCATTTCAGAAGATGCACTGTGTTTTGGCTTACAGATGCTTCAATGGTATTGCGACACTCGCCTGGTTGATCGACTGCTTATGTTCAGATTTTGCTATATGGCATGGAAGAATTATAGAAATATTTCTCGTAGGGATGATTGTGTATGAGAGATGTTTAAGTGATTCGAGTGGTGGAGTTAGGATCGGCTATAGTGATTCAGGTGTTCTATGGATTTGGAGACTGAGAGTTCTTTGAAGCAGATTGTTACAGAGTTGCAGACTATTAAGATGTTGCCAAAGTTGACTAAATGATGGTATGTGTTATGGTTAGATCATTTTGGAATTTTGGAGGGATATTTATCCATTTGGGGATGACTATGTTTATTTGGGGGCCCATTGATAGGCCCGAAGAGGAAGTGTATTCCACATCGAGTAAGATTTGTTGACTCAAAACTATTAGTGTTGAGGTGTGTGTCATTCGGTTAGAGTTGAGCTTGTTTGTGTTCTGATATGTTCTATGTGTTACTCTTCTATGCCACGAGCGGTTGTGATTTGTTGGTTATATGCACACATGGTGCGATTCTGTTTGGGCCTTGTAGCAGAATTCGAGCGAGATGGTGATTGGGGTGTGGAATGATTGACTGCGCCTCGGTTATGGTCTTTTCGAGTTGTGGTATATTGTGTTAATTTCTTCTCCATGGTTATGGCCATGCACTTCGTATAGTTGATGTCGAATTGCGTGCGATTGTTGATTTTGAGCATTATGGCTTGAGGTATATCATATGGACCGGTATTTAAATGGGTCATGCATTGCAGTGGGGTCTTAGCTTGAAGCAATGGGTGAGTTATTCACTCCCATATGCAATAGTGGATGTTGTAGATGCCAACTTAGTAACACGGATGTTGTAGATTCCAACTTAGTAACACCACATGATAATCACTTAAACAAGAAGCTAGATTGTGTGGCATCGATCATGAAAGTGGCACTAGATTGTTGGGTTGAATTTGCTGAAAGAAGGATCGACATGAAAGATGTTGTAAGGATGCTAAAGAAGATCAAGATTCAACTTCTTGGACATTGAGCAAGTTCTTAGAATTTTTTTGTTTCAAATCACTCGTTTGTTGCAAATACTTGCTAAATTTTTTGGGTTCATGTAAATATTTTCTTTTGATTTTAGCACTTGTGTTGTACGTTTCCGTTACCAAAAGCCACACACATACTAAGTCAATTTTGAAAAAATGATATGCCACCCGTATCACTCTATACATACAACAACCGTGAGATGCCACTCTTATGCCTCGCATGACAACAACAACGGTGAAATGCACCCTTATACCTCGCATAACAATAACAACGGTGGAATACCACCCTTATACTTCGCATAACAACAACGGTGAAATGCCACCCTTATACTCCGCATAACAACAACCAACCCACACAACATTCACATGTGCTATCATTATGACAACACAACATAACAATGTGTATCACAATTGCCCGTAGGACACAACCTTTCCAAAGATTAAAAAATATCAATATTTTAGCAACAAATAACCAACGGCTCAACACAATGTATATAGAATCTTAATAACAACAAAATGAATGGAATAGTAACTCAACACCGAACAACACCCCTTTTTAAACGCAACTTCGATTGGAATAGATTGATAACTATCGATAACTCCAATTCCAATTAATTATTTAAGGATAACCTCTATAGTGATAGTACTTCCATTGATTGGCAAACTTCGGACTCTAATGTATAAATTAGGCTGGCAATGAGAGAGATGGTACGAACTAGTACTACGCCTAAATGCATGGAAACAACCTGGCAACAAAAGATATCATGTGACGACAATTTCAACTAAGAGTAGCTCCATATTAAAAGAAGTCACATACTGACACAAAGTGATATCAACTCCAAATAAAGCATATAGAATCAAACTCGACAAGTATAATGTGACATGTAACGACAACTTCAAATAAAGCATGTGATAGTACACATGAAGAATAAAAGATATAACATGCGCTAACAATTCCAATTCCAATTAAGTACATAAAAGATGCTTAAGATTCTAGACAGGTCAATTTCCACATATAAGCTCGAGTACGTACTCGTCACCTCGCGTACATGGCTTTCACAAGACACAAATAGCACAAACTATCCATGTCCTAAGGGGTAGTCCCCCCCNGGGGAGGCCCCCCCCCCCCCCACAAAGTTAGGCAAGATATTCACCTCAAAGAATCTAGACCGATACTCTAAAATGAACTTCTCGACTGGAACAAACCTCCGGACGGCTCAAATCTAACAAAAATAACTTCAAATAATAAATAAAACTCATATGAAACAATTCTGGATAATAAAGCTTCAATCTTTAATTAAAAATGAACAGTCAACCCCAAACCTCGGAACCCGATAAAATTCACAGAACCCTAACATCTATTCCGATACGAGTTCCACCATACCAAAATTATCAATTTCTGACATTAGTTCGTCCTCAGATTATTATTTTATATTTTGAAAAGATTTGTACAAAATTTCCCCAAATTTCCAACCCAATTCACTAATTAAATGACGAAGATAACAATGGATTTATGAAATATAATAAGATTCGGGTAAGGAACACTTACCCCAATGAATTTCTTGAATAATCCACGAAAAATCTCCCAAGCTGAGGTCTATAACTCAAAATATGGTAAAAATGGAAAACCCTCGAATATAACCTCTCTGCCTGGCATTTTCTGTATTTGCGGACAATTATTTCGCACCTGCGATCTCACTTTTGCGAGAAAAAATTCGCATATGCGGCCCTCACTTAGCATCCTATTATTTGCACCTGTGAGCTACCCATCGCATCTGCGATGCCGCAGAAATGTTAAATATACCGCAAAAGCGGACTTCCAACAGGAGCCTTAAACTCGCGTCTGCGATGGGCTCACTGCAGATGCGGCCACGCACCTGCTTTTACTATTACGTAGAAGCAGAAATCCTGCCCAGGCTCAACATCGCAGAAGAAGCAACCATTTCGCAGAAGCGGCTCCGCACATGCGATCCAAAATGTGCAGGTTCAACGCACCAGAAACAGACGTGCCTTCATGACTGAAAATGATTTGAAACTCATCTGGAACCCATTCAAGCCACTGGGACCCTGTCCGAATATACCAGTAAGTCCTATAACATAACATGCACCTACTCGAGGCCTTAAATCACATCAAAAAAAGTCAAAACTAAGAATCGCACCACGAATCAAATTTATGAATTTTCAAATCTTCCAACTTCCAAAACTCGTGACGAAACATATCAAATCAACCCGTAATGACGTCAAATTTTTCTTGCAAGTCCCAAATGAAATAACAGAGCTAATACAAATCTCGGAATCATAATACGATCCTGATATCAATAAAGTCAAATACCGGTAAAACCTCTTAACCTTCCAAAGCTTTAATTTTCCAATTTTCGTGGAAATACTTCAGTTTACTCTAGGGACCTCCAAATTCAGATCCGAACACTCTTCTACGCCCAAATCCACCATACGTAGCTATTGGAGTCATCAAAACACTATCTCGGAGTCGTCACAAAAGTCAAATTCCGATCAACTATTTTCACTTAAGCTTTTAAAGCAAGAATTGTTCCTCCAAATTGATCCCTGATCATCCAAAAATCGAACTTGACTACACACGCAAGTCATAATACATAATACTAATTTCCTCGAGACGTTAAGCCACTGAACGAGTGTCGCGCCCTCTTTTTCTCGTGCGAAATTGGGGTTTTGACTTTTCTGAGACAACTCCCTTCCTTTTGGGATGGGATATGGATTTGAAGAGTCGCCACTTAAAGGATTAAGGTGCGTTAGGGAACCTAGAGTAATTAACTCATGAAGCTAGTTTGCATCACCAGAGATCGGGTAAGGGCTTAAAATTACCTTGAGGGGAAGGTGTTAGGCACCCTTCGAGGTCCACAATGGTGGGCCCGACCGAACATAATTAAGCGAATTAGTCTTTAAAGGAAAATAAAGCAATTTAGACAACTATTATTTTAAAACATGAATTAAAGGGGTCCTAAGTTTTTTAGCCTATAGGATCATTTCCATGCAATACTTGGTAACTTTCCCCAGGTGGGGTGCTACACATAGTATTAGTGCACAGGTCATCATCTCCTTTACTACCCAATTAAAGGGGTCCTAAATGTTTTAGCCTATAGGATCATTTCTAACTCGTGCCATATGCGTTCACTACCCGTCCCTTACCTATGGTATTGGAGGTGTTTAGGACCTCTATTTAAGGTGGTTCTAGACTGACCTAGTTTGCTTAAAATGAGAAAAAAGCTAGGCGACAAACAATATTCAAATAGGACTGTCACAGAAAAGCAACTACCTTTACTGATGCACCATCAGAGGATCCCCAGGATTATTTGGACAGCTGTCATGAGGTTCTTCGGAACATGGGCATATTAGAGTCCAATGGAGTTGATTCTGCTACTTTTCGTCTTTTGGGTTCCACCAAGACTTGGTGGAGAGAATATTTCTTGACCAGGCCAGCTGGGTCTGCACCATTGACTTGGGTTCAGTTCTCCGAGTTATTTGTGGGGAAGTTCCTTCTAGTTACTCAGAGGGAGGATCTTCGGAGGCAGTTTGAGCGCCTCTAGAAGGGATCTATGTCTGTCACTCAGTACGAGACCAGGTTCATCACTCTAGCTCGAAATGCTATTATGATACTTCCCACTGATCGTGAGAGAGTGAGGAGGTTTATTGAGGGTTTGGCTCAACCCATCAGGCTTCAGATGGCCAAGAGTCAGGTACTGATATTTCATTCCAGGATGCGGCCAATGTGGCCAGAAGAATTGAGATGATTATGTCACAGGGTGGTGGTCAGGGGTCTGACAAGAGGCCCCGTCACTTCGGTCGATTCAGAGGAGCCTCATCTGGGGGCAGGGATTCTTTAGGCAGAGGTCATCCTCCCAGGCCCTATCAGTCGGCACTTCAGGTAGCTCACAGTACACCGCCAGCTCCTATTGGTGCACCACCAGCACCTATCAGTACACCGCCGCTTCAGAGCTTCCAGGGTGGTTGTCAGGGTCGACAGGGCCAGTTCCAGAGTCAACAGCCACATCAGCAGAGGCCTTGTTATTATTGCGGTAGTTTGGGGCATATTTCCAGGTTTTGCCCCCGAGGTTCTGGTGGGTCTCAGTATCAGGGTTCCCGTGCCATGGTTCCCGCATCAGGTGCACCCCCACCCCTCATCCAGCTAGGGGTGGCGGTCGGGGTTCCAGAGGTGGAGGTCAGACTCATAGAGGTGAAGGACATGCCACGAGAGGTAGAGGTCAGGCCGCAGTAGGTCGACCCAAGGATGCTCAGGTTAGAGGGGCTCAGCCTCGGTGCTATGCTTTTCCTGCCAGGCCTGATGCTGAGGCTTCTGATGTAGTTATTATAGGTACGGTTTCAGTTTGCAGCTGAGAGGCTTCGGTGTTATTTGATCCGGGTTCTACATTCTCCTATGTGTCTTCATATTTTGCCCCTTATTTGAGTATGTCCCGTGATCCCTTGAGTACTGCTGTGCATGTGTCTATACCGGTGGGTGATTCTATAGTGGTAGATCGAGTCTACCATGCTTGCCTAGTTGTTATTGGTGGTCTGGAGACTCAGGTTGATCTTTTGCTCCTTGATATGGTTGACTTTGATGTTATATTGGGGATGGATTGGTTATCCCCCCTATTATGCTACTCTGGACTGTCATGCCAAGACAGTGACCTTGGGCTTGCCAGGGTTTCCTTGTTTGGAGTGGAAGGGGACTCCTAGTCATTCTTCTGGTAGAGTTATTTCTTGTATGAAGGCTCGACGCATGGTCGAGAAGGGTTGTTTGGCCTATCTGGCTTATGTTCGTGATTCTAGCGCTGTGGTTCCTTCCCTGGAGTCTATGCCCGTGGTTCGATAGTTTCCAGAAGTATTCCCTACTGACCTGCTGGGTATGCCACCGGATAGGGATATTGATTTTTGCATTGAGTTAGCTCAGGTAACCCAGCCTATTTCTACTCTGCCGTATCGTATGGCCCCGCTAGAGTTGAAGGAGTTGAAAGATCAGTTGCAGGATTTGTTGGATAAAGGCTTCATTAGGCCTAGTGTTTCTCCTTGGGGTGCTCCAGTATTGTTTGTTAAGAAGAAGTATGGCTCTATGAGGATGTGTATTGACTACCGACAGTTGAATAAGGTTACTATTAAGAACTAATATCCTTTGTCGAGGATTGATGATTTATTCGACTAGCTTCAGTATTTTCCAAGATTGACTTGAGATCTACTTACCATCAGCTGAGGATTAGGGCGTCTGATGTCCCTAAGACAACCTTTCACACTCGTTATGGGCATTATGAGTTCTTGGTGATGTCATTTGGGCTGACAAATGCCCCCACTGCTTTCATGGAGTTGATGCACCGAGTGTTCAGGCCCTATTTGGACTCATTTATGATTGCCTTCACTGATGATATATTGATATACTCTCGCAACCGAGAGGAGCATGAGCAGCACCTTAGAGTCATCCTCCAGACTTTGAGGGATAGTCAGTTGTATGCCAAATTTTCCAAGTGTGAGTTCTGGTTGAGTTCAGTTGCATTTCTAGGCCATGTGGTTTTGTCAGAGGGTGTTCAGGTGGATCCCAAGAAGATTTCAGCAGTCAGAGATTGGCCTAGACCCACCTTAGCTACATAGATCCGGAGTTTCTTGGGCTTAGTAGGTTATTATTGCCGGTTTGTGGAGAGCTTTTCATCTATTGCAGCCCCGATAACCAGGTTGACTCAGAAGAGTGCTCAGTTCAGGTGGTCTTGATGAGTGTGAGGTGAGCTTTCAGAAGCTCAAGACTTCCTTGACCATGACACCAGTGTTAGTTTTGCCCACAGTTTCAGGACCGTATACCGTGTATTATGATGCTTCACGGGTTGGGCTTGGTGAAGGATGGCAAGGTTATAGCCTATGCTTCTCGTTAGTTGAAGGTTCCTGAGAAGATCTATCCAGTTCATGACTTGAAGTTAGCAGCTATTGTGCATGCATTGAAGATTTGGAGGCATTATTTGTATGGTGTGACATGTGAGGTGTTCATGGATCATAAGAGCTTACAATATTTGTTCAAGCAGAAGGAGTTGAACATGAGGCAGAGGAGATGGTTAGAGTTTCTAAAGGATTATGATATTACCATTCTTTATCATCCGGGGAAGGCCAATGTGGTGGTCGATGCTTTGAGCCGGAAGTCAGCCAGTATGGGTAGTTTTGCTTATTTATCAGTTGGAGAGCGACCTCTTGCTTTGGATGTTCAGGCTTTAGCTAACCGATTTGTGAGATTAGAGGTTTCTGAGACTGGTAGGGTTTTGGCCCATACCGTAGCCCGTACTTCATTGTATGACCGTATTCGAGCCAGGCCATATGATGATCGCTATTTATGTGTTCTTAGAGATAGAGTCAAGCAAGGAGATGCCAAGCAGGTTACGGTTGATGATGAGAGAGTTTTGAGGATGCAGGGTCGGATTTGTGTACCTGATATGGATGGTATTCGTGAGTTGATACTTCAGGAGGCCCATAGTTCCTGGTATTCTATTCATCCGGGCGCCGCAAAGATGTGCCAGGACTTGCGACAACATTATTGGTGGCGGATGATGAAGAAGGATATTGTAGCTTATGTAGCTCGGTGCTTGAATTGTTAGCAGGTTAAGTATGAGAACTAGAGACCCGGTGGTTTGATGTAGCAGATTCATCTTCCCGAGTGGAAGTGGGAGCGTATCACCATGGACTTTGTAGTTGGACTCCCACGGACTCAGAGGATGTTTGATGCAGTATGGGTAATTGTGGATAGGTTGACCAAGTCAGCACACTTCATCCCACCATCAATTTCGTATTCAGCAGAGAAGTTGGCAAGGATCTATATGAGAGAGATTGTTAGACTGCATGGTGTGCCCATATCCATTATATTAGACTGAGGTACTCAGTTTACCTCCCATTTCTGGAGAGTATTTCAGCGAGAGTTAGGCAGACAGATTGAATTGAGCACAACATTTCATCCTCAGACGGACGGGCAGTCCGAGCGTACTATTCAGATTTTGGAGGATATGTTGCGAGCTTGTGTCATTGACTTTGGTGGCTCATGGGACCAATTCTTGCCTTTAGCTGAGTTTGCCTACAACAACAGCTATCAGTCGAGCATTCAAATGGCTCCGTATGAGGCGTTGTATGGTAGACGGTGTCGGTCTCCAGTCAGATGGTTTGAGCTGGGAGAGGCTGGGTTCTGAGTTAGTCCAGGATGCCTTGGACAAGGTGAAGATCATTCAGGATAGACTTTGTACAGCTCAGTCCAGGCAGAAGAGTTATGCAGATCGAAGAGTTCGAGATTTGGCATTTATGATAGGCGACCGGGTATTTCTTCGGGTGTCGCCCATGAAGGGCGTGATGAGATTCGGAAAGAAGGGCAAGTTGAGCCCTAGGTACATTGGTCCATTTGAGATTCTGGATAAGGCAGGAGAGGTGGCCTACAGACTTGCCTTGCCACCTAGTTTGTCAGCCGTGCATCCGGTATTTCATTTATTCATGCTCCGGAGGTATATTGCAGATCCATCTCATGTACTTGACTTTAGTGGTGTCCAGTTTGACAGGGATTTATCTTATGAGGATAAGCCGGTAGCCATATTAGACTGGCAGGTGCGGCAGTTGAGATCAAAGAGTTATCCTTTGGTTCGTGTTTAGTGGAGAAGCCAGCCTATTGAGGCAGCTGCTTGGGAGTCCGATTCCGATATGCGAAGTCGATATCGCCACCTTTTCCCCGATTCAGGTACCTTTCTATGTCCGTGCGAGGATGAACGGTTGTTTTAGAAGTGGAGATTGTGATGACCCAAAAGGTCATCTTGTGTAAATTTAGCAAAAACTGTGTTTCGAGGCCCTGAAAGCCTACGTTAATCGCACCTCGATGTACGTGCGCAGCTCGGGCGCGTAACCGGGAAGCCTCTATGTGGAAATGTGTTAAACAATTGAATTTATGATAATTAATGGAATAAAGTTGACTTTGGTCAACATTTTTGGTAAACAGACCCGGACCTGTGATTTGACGGTCCCGGAGGGTCCGTAGGAAAATATGGGACCTGGGCGTATGCCCGGAATCGAATTCCGAGGTCCCAAGTCCGAGAAATGAATTTTTAAAGAAAATTGTTTTCTGAAAATAAGAAAGACTTTTGAAAATGAACTTTGATGTGAAATCTAAGTTACCGAGCCCGTATTATGGTTCCGGAGCCCGGAACAGGTTCAGTATGTGTTATGTGAGTTATCTGTAAAATTTAGTAAGAAACGGACTTGGTTTGACGTGTTTCAGATTAAAATTAGAGAATCTAGAAGTTTATGAAGTTTGAGAAAATTCTATAGATTTTGGAGTTTAATTCATTGTTTTTGATGAAATTTTGGTGGTTATGTTACTCGAATAAGTTCGTAGGATGATTTTTAAGTCTTTTGTATATTTGGTTTTTAGCCCCGAGGGCTCGGGTGAGTTTCGGGTAGGTGTCGGGGTGCAAAA